>JASDQU010437869.1:3452-16200 GCA_032191745.1 Picea mariana | reverse complement strand
GGTTGGTCTGGAGACCAAATTACTATTTAGCACATCCTATCATCCTCAAACCGATAGACAGATGGAAAGAGTGAACCAAATATTAGAAGACATGCTAAGGATGCATGTAATGCATCGACCCAAAAAGTGGGAAGATTACCTACCACTGGTGGAATTCGCCTACAACAATGGCTACCAAGAATCCCTGAAGACGAGTCCTTTCGAAGTCCTCTATGGTAGGCCGTGCAAAACTCTAGTTAGTTGGAGTAATACCGTAAACAAAATTACTATTGGACCTGACATGTTGAAAGAAATGGAACAACAAGTGATTCAGACAAAAAAAAATCTAAAGGTCGCTCAGAACAGACAGAAAAGTTACGTCGACCGAAAGAGAACTCCAAGAGAATTCAAGACGGAAGACCACGTATATCTCAGAGTTAGGCCTAGGAAGAGTTCCCCGAGGATGGGAGCTTGTGCCAAGTTGGAACCTCGGTATTGTGGACCCTTTGAAGTTCTAGATAGAGTGGGACCTGTAGCCTATAGGCTAGCACTCCCTCCCATAGTAAAAGCACATAATGTTTTCCATGTTTCATTATTGAAGAAATATGTACACGATTCTAATCATATAATTGACTGGTATGTGATCTAGGTGGAACCGGAGGGATAATTCCTGCCAGAACCTCAATGCATACTGGAAAAAAAGGAAACCCCACTTAGAAACCGAACCATTGCACAGGTTAAGGTGCAATGGAAACATTTTGGCCCAGATGAGGCTACGTGGGAAATGGAAGATGCCATGAAACAGGAATATCCGATTTTTTTTACTTCTGTACATACACGTCATATTGATAGATAGAACATCAAGGATGATGTTCCTTTAAGGGGGAGGGAATTGTAACACCTTGTTTCCCCCAGTCTATAAAAATAACTATATTGGCCAAGAACTATGGCAAACTCAAAGATGTGAATGTTTGATTTGACAGACCTTTGTATAAAAGGTCGATGAATGTAAATTATGTTATGAATATATGTTGCATGACTGTTGGGAGGGGGATGTGCTAAAAGAGACCACGATGGCTAATGAGAAGTGGTGGAAGGGACCTGGAATGGTTGTGTTAACTTCCACCGAGCCAGTACCGTACTGGTTTTTACTTGCTCAAAGACCAAAGCAACTCTCTAACCCTGGAATGGATTTCCTGTCAGATTGATAGGTGGGGAGGCTCCTCAAGAGTTAATGAGGGGATGGGGATGAACCGCCCATCTGTAAAATCTCTCAGACCTGACCACGGATGGGGAAATTCATGCCACATGCAATCTTGCAGAGAAAATGGCAAGAGAGGAAGTGTGGTAAAGGGTAGAGAGAGAGCATGCGCGACAAGGATCGCGGAAAAAGAACTGGAGAAACTCTGGAAACATATGGAGTTCTGAATATAGGAGAAGGAGAGTAACCTTTGTCCTGGATTATTTTTTTGTATTAGGAGAAGGAGAGTAACATTCATCCTTGACTTCCATTGAGCTGGAAGTAGGAGACTGGATCTCAAAGCATCGTGGTTAGCTCGGGGGTGGCTAGTGGTAAATCCGTTTAGAGTCACTGAGCCTACAGATGGGTGGAAATGAGCACCCCTCTCAGTAGTTGCATCACGCCTGGTGGATTTGATAAGTGTTTTATGCCTTGTATTTTGAATTGAATATCATGAATACATGCTCATGTTTATATGCCCATAATGAATTCTATGTGGAATGATTGCCTGGTGTTTTAGACTGGAAATAATGGATGCATGTGTATACGTACATGCCATAGTTGGTTTCTGTACAAATGATTAAGTTTGAGGCATGAGATTGCTCCATTGAGAATGGTCTTGTTTGCTTGATTCTCGTAATACTCTGGGAAGGCTCCTCGAGAGTACTCTTCCCTGGGAATTACCCCATAAACCTTGGAACCGTACCGAACCTTTACCCAAAGACTCGACTAAGATCAGGGACAATTGCCCAAGAACCGTCTGAAGGTTCATGCGATCCGGGTCTAGAAACCTTATGCAAGAAAGAGTAGCTTTCTAAGGTCTCAGAGTCATGGGAGTTTGAAGTTCCAAGAGGTTGAATTTCGTGATTCAAGCTCAGAAAGGATAGCGAGTCCAATTATCGAAAGAGAATACCCCATCATTTGGTAGATGAACGATCAGAATCCTTTCAGAAATACCCCAGATCGGTCAAGACCAATGGATCTAGAGGAGAAGTGCAAGCGCTAACACCTTGACCCTCTCAGCCTTCACAAGTAGCGATGGGATTCAGGACCGTAGATCCAAGGATCTGACGGAGCTCTATTAACCGTCAATCTTAACCTTTGCATAGGCAAGAGAGTGGGCTCAACAACGTCTTGAAAGTCCTGAAGTATTCAGAACCGTCCATTGGCATAGGATGCATGGCAGTCGGGTAGCATTTCGCTGACTCGTGAATTGGAGTGTTCAAGGGTAGGACTGCACGAACTCACGATTCGTGAAATCGCGATGTGATCATGGTCATTGGATCCAAGCCACGGGAGAACCGTTGGATCAGAACCCCCGTGTGGTATCACGTATCGGGGGTTCAAAGGTTGAAAGAACTTCCTTTCGACTGCAAAAGTCGCGAAGTGCCGAGCATCGAGGGCTCGTGCGAACATGTGGCACATCCATTAGGTGGGGATCGTGTGGTTGACAGGTGGCGTAACAACAAGCGCCCAGAGAAAGGTGGAAGCGGATGACAGGTGGTGGACACATGTTGCCTGAGAAAGAGTCAACCCATTGTTGAATTATCGTGTTTCGGGGACTCGCAAAGGAGGAGTATGAGGACTCAACACTCCAACTCGCAAAGTCGCGAGATGTGAGTAGTGCTAGTGTTTAGCCTAGCCTACGGTTACATGTAGCAGGTGCTAGCGAGGAGGGAGCCATACCCATATCGCATCTCGGGTATCAGCGTTTGGAGAAAGAGGATTCGAGAGCCTTGACTCTCCAACTTGCGAGTTGCAAAAGGCACTTCCGCTAAGGCCAGGTTGTGGTCGCTTGGAGGAGGATAAGGGAAGGGATGGTCTACGCTAGGCCCCGTAGAAATTCAGGGATTTTGTCCCTCGAAGAAAAGACAAAAATAAAATTAGTCGTCGTAGTGGGTGTGTGACACACATAGACTAATTCTTCCCATGTTCAATCTAAGACCGAAAAAGACACCAAATTCGTTGAGCGGATTCAACACATCCGCCAATAGGTCCATGAGATTTTGCAGAAATCCAATACTAAGTACAAGCATCACCATGGTCAACATAAGGTACCACACCAGTTTTAGGTTGGAGACAAAGTCTGGTTACATTTGCAGAAGGAGCGTCTCACAGGGCCCCATAGGAAGCTCCTCCCACTTAGTTATGGGCCTTACACTATCACCAAGGTTGTGGGTAGCAATGCTTTTGAGCTTAACACTCCACCCTTCCTTAGATTGCACCCAGTGTATAATGTGGACCTCCATCGGCCGTATTTTCCACCATTGTTGGACACCTCACAGACTGCATAACAACTGACATCGACATAGCTCAAACCTGATTGCATGGAACAAGCATCCATTGATCAGATAGTGGACACACAGGTCAAGGGCACTCACCAACAGAGGATCCAACTTTATCGGGTTGTCAAGGCAGGGCAACTCCTACACCAAGGAAAGTGGCTCACCTAGTGCCAAATTTAGTAGAATTTTCCTCACTTGATGGGGGAAATCAATGCAATGGAGACCATTGCTTCCTAAGGGGGGAGGATTGATCCAGGTGGATATTGGTGGCCACCCACCTATTCCAACTGGTTCCTCTTGATAATTTTAGTTCAACACGTTCTTCTGTACTTCTTTATAATGGTGGGTTCTACACTTCCGGGGCTATATGAAGCCCTACACATCTTCTAGGTGGATACTGGTGGCCTCCCACCTAATCCAATTGACTTACTTTGTATGTTTTCATGTCAGCGCATCTTGATGTACTTCTAGGGCCATTTTAGGGCCCTTAACAGTGTTTTTTTGGCTCGCCACAATCAAATTGTAGATAGAGTCAGAGTTTGATGACGTAATGTGTAGTTCTCTAAAAGACCTCTCCAACATGCTATCACGTGCCTAAAACATAGGTCGTATGCAAAAGTTACGACCCATGTACCAACTTACCCATAGGGGCACACATAAATTTTGGCGTTTCACCTCCTAGGGTTAGGTTTTTGGATGTGGGGTATTGGAATTCATGAGTAATATCAAAAATTGGAGCCTCCTTGTAATCATTTTTCTCAAACGAATGCACGTAGCAGCCACATCTCTTCTCAGAGATAGCTACCACCATTCGAACAAGTGTTTTAGTTTTGTAGTTTTACAGTTTCAGCCTATTTCATTTAATCAATAGAAGATATTGTTCACTAGATATATGTGTTGTTCTTCATATCTCTGTGTTTATTGTATTCAATCTGTTAATCAGTTCGTTCCACTCCTAAATCCAGATTAGTGCTTTCTTTGGGTACATCTTCCTCTTCTTTAGTTAAATCAATAATATTTACATGAGCCCTTACAGGTTGGGATCCCTATTGCTAATCCAATACTTGCTTGTCGACCATTTATTTTTACAATAACTCATCTCAGATCCTTTTATCCTCCTTTTCTTGTTGTTTCCTTTTTCCTCATTAGCTCAATTTTTCTCTTCTTCCCTCAATATTTTTCTTCTATTTCTTTCTCACTCTACTCCTGCAAATCTCTCCTTCTCTAATAAGCTTCAACAATTGTTATTTTGTTTTCTATTCCCTCCCAAGAAACATCTTCTTCTCGTTTCCTCCACAATTCTTCTTCTATTTTGCATCGAAGTTCCCACTCTTGATGTAACCTAGCTTGTTCCTCTTGAATGGCCTTTTGCTTTGCTTCTTCCCTCAATCTCATTTCCTCTTGTATTCTTGCTTCTTCAACTACTCTACTAGTAGCTACACCACAATTTAGCTCCCACATTTGTTCATCTAAAGACACGCTTTTGTACACAATTATATGAGGGTTACTTCTTATTTCCAACACCTTATCCCAGCTCTGGGCATTTTTCAGTGAAGGATTCTTATTCCCATTTTTCATGATTGTAGGGCCAACTACAAGACACTTGTTCAACATGTTTCAAAACTAGTCCTTTGGGATAATGCCTTCTAAATCTTCCAGTTTGGAACCTTTATTCCAAATGTCTAAGTGCTTCTTGCCTAACTTGTCTTGTATATTTGATGAAATAGAAACCTATCTTGAAACCATAAGGAATAAAAAGGTCATTTTCTTGTCTTCATTTACCAGAGATGCATCGAGTCCTTGAAGGATAGTTTGATAGTATACTTCTCCCATAACCAATCTATCTGGGACATACTTGGGCACTAGGTGACGTGTAGTAGTTTCCCCATAAACCCCAATGTATGTAAGTTCCTTTTATAAATACCAATTACCAATGCATGAAATAATCTCCTTAGCTTGATCATTCAAACTTGGGCATTATCTACAAAAAATAATGAAATACAACCTATCCAAGAAAGAATCACATATGAGTGAATAAGATTTTTTATACTTATTCTCCCAAAGCATTTGGAAATGTACATGGATTGGAGCTTCTAAAACATGCCAATTGAGATTTATCCCTGAGAATACATTTGTCACACACCCGACCCCCTAAGTACTCTTTAAAAGGAATGGGGCATAATTTTCTTCACTTTCCCACAACTCCTTGAATTCTTTGAATGAGGGCACCATCGTCTTGTGCTCATAGAGAGCTTTCCAATGACTATAACCTTGTCCAACATCAAGATCTGGTTTGAAAGTTATGGCCTTCCGAAGTTTTCGAGGCATTATTGGCCAATGGCCATCCCCTTTTCCATGTGGCTTTACTTCCCTCGTACCATCCGACATGGCACTGTCGTGACCCTAATCATCATCCTCGGGTAATGACGTGGTCGCGGAAGGAGGGGTTATAGGGAATATCTCTCAGGTCTTTGTGGATATTGGGCCTTCATCCCTTCAACATTATTATATAGGTTTAAAACTTCCCCACAGATCTGAAGTCCAGAGGGCTCCTTCCACTCTGAATATCTATGATGGAGCTCTGTCCATCCTTGGATCTAACATACGAGGTTTGTCTGCACCTAACACATGGTTTAGACGTGATAAGGAAGGAAAGGGGGGTCCCTCACCTAACTTGCGACTAATCCCACGACGCCATGTGGTCCTACCCAGACACGCCATGTCACCATGGCATATGCAGGCCCATCCAATTAGAGCTTGACACTTCAACAAGGGGATTTCGACAATTTGGTGCTTCGACGTTTACCATACCCTTTATCCCTGAAATTCTCCTGGAGTCCCGAAGTACCGAAGTTTTGAAGTTCTGGAACTCCTTACTCCATACTTCGGCCTTTGGGTCACGGTCTAATTGTGCTTTATCCCACTCTCTCGAAATCTCGAAGGCTGAAATCCTGAAGTCACACAGACTGTCAATCTAAGATCCTTTAGGATCCTTTTCAACCGTTTGATCAGGAATAGTGGAAGGATAGAATAAGCAGGAGTATTGAATGAAAGCATCCGGTCTTCACTACTTCATGACCCCATCGACTCGTAATACTCCAGAGCGGTGAAGGATTTGGGATTGTATGGGTTGTGAATTCATGAAGTAGCGAAATCTTGTCAGCCGTCTGATGAGGTAGGTGTGTTGGGTATCATTTCAACCATTGGATCCATAAGAGGTCAAGGAAGAGGATCACACCATTGATCTATGACCATGATCAACGGTGGAAAGTCGAAGTGTAGAGTAAAGTTTTATGCATGTTAAATTCCAGGAGGTAGCGTGCATAGATCAAGACTGTTGGTTGTTTTGGCTACATGTCGACATAGGATCTAATCGTGCAATGGAAAAGCAGTTAACAAACTATTAGGTTTAAATGCGTAAGCTGTAGATATCATGATGAGATTAAATCATGACCGTTGATCTGATCCAATGTTGAAGTTATCTGATAAGCGCCAATTGGGTTAGCGCCCGGTTGTATGTCCTGGTCGCATGACGATCATGTATTTAGAGAATTGGGATAAAGGTTTGTTAGCACCTTTTACATGTTGCACAGATTTCCTGGGCCTCGGTCTTATGGTACTCCTAGTGGCTTGAGGGCTCAAGTCGGTAATCCCACATGTAAGGTAATAATCTCGTGGCTTCGGGCTTATGGTCACTTGGAACCTTTGCACGCCCTGGAAGGCTATGCTTCAAAATCTTAACCAAGATTTAGTTAATCCAGTGGACCTGGGCATGAGGTCACATGGAAAAATAGTTTGAAGGAAGCGCCTTTCAATTACAGAAGTCAAATTCTATAATAGGAAAAGAAAATTTTGAGATATTAACAGGTTCAGAGCAGTTCCGTAGAGTCCATCCCGACTCTATATTCGCGAATTAGATCCTTGGGAAATCCCTTTGAGGATTTTCCAACCCGCATAGAGGCCAAAGTCTTATGCCTCAAATTCATTTAAAACCCATTACTAACATTTCTCCTTTTCTAAATAGGGTAAGTAGAAAATCCATTGACAACATATGATATTCAAGCCTTACTTCAAATTTCCCAGGCCGTTAGGCTTGCAGATCCACAGATTCTACCATTCAAACAAGATAAAAGATTATACCATCATCTAGCTCATGAAACTCATATTATAACAAATCAATCAAGATAATATAAAACTTAGAGTCACACTTATCTGATATTGGAAATTAGTTGGAAACTACTGAAAGGGGTTCCCTTTTCCACACAACCATAGGCACAATTTCTCTTGGAGTATTCCTCAACTGCCCACCTCCTAGCTAGATCATGGTGTCATGAGAGGGATTCTGCTTTATCTCAGCAACAACAAAGGACAAATGTTACTCTCCTTTTCCCATAGGAACTTGGCAGTTCATTTTTCTATCCACCAAGCAAGGGATTCTGCTGGGATTGTTCACTCAATCACTGCAACTCTATTTATCATCTTGATTAGAAAACATTGTCTAGGCGCTCCTGTAACCAGAAAAAATTAGTTCTCAATTCTCTTCAGAACTAGAGAGCCTCGTGCGCTCTCTCTTCTTGATTGGTCCTCAGACCCATTCATGTCTCTCCTCTTCTTCCCTCTGCCCACGATTTTTACCTTTATTTTCTTGCTTTTCCCAACAAAATTTTGTGGGTCATACCAGGAAGTTTTTAGATGGATTCTCTGCCCATATCCTCATTGACTCTTGAGGAAGACTTCCCAACTACCAGCTTGACTGGTAATTAAATTTTCTGGGCCAGAAGACTGTTCTAGGTTTGAGCAATTTATATCCAACAGAGTATCGGCCTGGCAGGGGTCATCTCACCATTACTAGTTCCCCTTACCATCCCTCTCACACATCATGATCTATACTGGCAAACCTCTTTCAACATTGATGCCACAATTTCCTTTTTATTTAATAACAAAATATATACATTACCTTCTATAGCATTGTCTTTCCAACATTCACATGACATATCTGTCCATAGTCTTGTTCACAATAATAATAATATTTACAATCTGGGGGAAACATGGGTGTTACAACATTCCTAGCGCATATCACATCTAATATATATGAATCCATATAGAAACAAGGCACAACACATGGCTCCTTAGCTACCTGATGGACCTTTTCAATTTTAGAACTCATCTGACTAGACAAAATGGTTGCCCAATTGAAACATTTTTCTATGGTGGCCACTATGTGGAATAGTGGGGTCCATGCATTCGTAAAACATAAACAATCATTTTCTCCATATAGTCGACACAATAGAACCATGAGATACATGTATGATTTTCTTAATCTTGTAATGTTGTACCATCCATAAGTGCTATGGAAGAACTTGTTATTTTCCTTCCACCAACTAGTCATTATTTTCCCCAAGTCTTGATGGTCATATAATATTTTTACCAAAGTGTTGTTGAGGAGTACTTCTACTATTGGAAACTTGTAATATTTGTCTACTTTTAAAAGTAGGAAAACCCCCATGCAGTTTTCCTTATCATAGGAAAAAATGGATGCTTTGGCTGCAACAACATGTAATCTTCCGAACATGATTTCCTCTCAGAGGCATATTTTCTACAGATCAACACATGGAACAACAATGACTCTTCCTACTTTTTCAGAGGAAACAATGTCTTAATCGATTTAATCAAATGATAAAAAACTATTTTGAAAACTGAAAACCAACGATTCCCTGTAATGATTGGTACATAAAAAACATCATCTAGCTATTCAAAAAAATAATGACAGTATTGTATTTTTTCAAAAACCAATTGTTCCCTGTGATTCCCGAAATGGAATGCGTCTACTCGTTTGGATTACTTACCTGTTCAGATGGCCCACAACACACGACTAATACTTATACTTGAAAAATAACCCAACTACTCTTGCACTAGAGCTACTCCATGCAACACTTCTTCCCGATGGTTTTGATTCCGTCCAACGACTCTTCGATGATGGAGGTGATTATGAAAATCAAGAAATTTCAAAGCTTAATTCGAAATAAGGAAAATAATGAATAATTCAACCGACATTGTTCGAATTTAACATCTAAGGTATCAAATCTAAGAGACATGATGAAAAAATCTTACTAAATCGAGTGAGATTTGCTTGGCGACTAGAATTGAATGTTGATTAGAGACTGCCTACAAAATCTTACTAAATCTAATGAATTCTTTGAAAAACATGTCAATGCAAACGTTGATTGGCTAAAACGTGTGGTTGTGTTTTCGGTGGGTTCCTAAAAGTGGTAATGCAACTTTTGTAATTTTTCAAAAAATCCACTTATTTCTTTATAGTTGATCTCCAAAAATTTTATATCAATGAGTTTAGGTGGATATTGGTGGCCATTCACCTCTTCCAGTGCCCTAGAATGGTTCTAAATTCTGGTATTTGTAGTACAATTTTACAGGTCCTAACATTTGTAATGGTCCATGAAATACCTTAAATGGATCTTGTATGTGAAAGTTGTGGTCATGGAATTTGATGTATCAACTGGGCTCCTTTGGGCCCCACATTCAAGTTTTCCACCTCATTGCATAGGGTTAGGGTTTTGGGTTTTTAGGATTTTTTCCTCTTGTGGTTTTATGGTTTAAGCTAAAAAACAATTTTAGGCTAATGTAATGGGATTCTTCTGAATGAGCATAGCTAACACGTCTCTATTCAAAGATAAGCTACCACCATTCTAACTAGTTTGTATTGCTTTGCATATTGTAGTGTTTTTCCATTTCATTCATTAAAAGAATTTGGGTTTCATTGTATTATTGTTTTCTTTGTAATAACTTTGTGTGATTTCGGCTATATTTCTATCTTTATTCATTATCCACATAATCTAAACCATAAGATCCCTCTCGACACTTAATGGATCCGAGGTTAAGATCCCTCTTGCTGCATGATAGATCCATGGTTGAGAGTTATGTGAAATGTGTTCCTCACAACTAGACATTTTTGTGTTAGAAACATAAGATGATCAATCCTTAGTGTACTTAAGATCATTTAGAGAAATATTAATTGCATCAAGAGGCATATTCTACAACCTAGGTGGATGTGTAACATGTGTCACAAAATAATAATATAATAATAAAACTATAACCCAAGTTGAAATTTGAATAAAATATTAATAAACTAGCTTAAATCAATCTTAACTTTGGATCTGACAAGGGTTAAGAGAAATCAAAACTTTCAAAGAGAAAATCTCAAGCATTTACACCCTAAAAAAGTTGAGGTCTACACCGTGAGGGATTTGGTCCCTCTCGATGCCTAGTAAATCCAAATTAATATCTCTCCTAATGCTTAGTAGATCTATGGTCAATAAAAATTATGTGAAAATCCTTACAACTAAACAATTTTTATATTAAAAATTAAAGATGAACAATACTTAAAATACTTAAGGGGATTTAGAAAAGGGTGAATTACCCAAAAGTTATACCCTTATACCCTTTAATCAGATGGAGCATAATAAAGTGGCTAAGGTCAAATGGGAACAAATAAAGTTACTATGCTTTATTTTCGATCCTATAATAAAAAAAAATACTTATGGATCCCATAAATGTGAGAGGGCAAATGAAGGTGTCTTGACATCTAAGTTTTCTAATATAACCATGCAAAGGCGTTTATTGGTTTCATGAGTGTTAAGAAAGTTTATTTTTGAATCTTTTTAATGCAATTTTATTTCTAGAAAATTGTTACATATAGAATATAAAAAAATTTCTATTTAACTTTTAATTTTTCTTTTTTATTTGAAGCATAAGAAAAATTCAAAAATAAATAATTTGAATAGAAAAATAATAAATTATATATAATTTTAAGATTGTGAAAAATATTATATATGCAAAATTATTAATAATAAAGTTATTTTTATATTATCAAATACATGTATACTATGAGAGGTGAATACATGTATACTATGAAAAGTGAAAGATCATAATATTGAAGAGATTGTAGTATTTAGTGAAATCAAATAATATTTTATACAATATTAAAAATAAGTAATTTAATAAATTTAATATTAACTAAATAATAATCATTTATAAATCTTTGTTTATATAAAAATCAAACTATAAAAATAAAATCGTATAAATAATTAAAAACAAATTATAATAAATCTTATTTCTAAAAATAAATTTACTACATTTTTTTTCTTATGATAAATCTTATTTCTAAAAAATAAATTTAATATATATATTTTTTCTAAAAACATTATTAATTAAACAAATCTATTAAACACCAAGCATTAATATTTGTAAGCACACTGCATATATATTCACTATAACTTAAAATCTTTTAAGTATGGGAAAATTTTTAAATCTATTTTTTAATATTTTTATATTTAATAAATTCAAAATTTAAATAAACATAATCCGTTTTTAAATAAAAAAACTTATTTTAATATATCTTTTTAATACACTTTACAATAAAATATTAAAAAACAAACACTCGATAGTAAAGTTTCTTTCTTAAATTAAGTGTAAAGAAAGCGAGATAACTTAAAATGTTTAGAATGAAGTGTTAAAATACGAGATGAAAAAGTTGAAAGCATATTTGAAATGATAAAATGCATTGTGATAATGTATCTTCATAATTGTGAGTTAGATCATTGCAATAGGAAGAGTATTTTTAAGTAAAATTTACGAATAGTTATAAATTATATATTTTTAAGAGTAATCATAAATTATAAAGTTTTATAATTTTTTTTAAGAGTAATCCTAACTTTTTAAAAAGTTTTAATGTTTTAAATTATAAAGTTTTAATGTTTTAAAAAGTTTTAATGATTTTTAAATATACTAATTAGGAATATAATGAAAGAAATGTTTAAAATGTTTTAATATGTGTTTTAACATATTAACTATAAAGCTTTTGATATTGTGTTTAGAATTAATTTTTAGAATAGGTTATGAGAGTTAAAAGTTTTCTCTGAGTTGAGAGTTGCTTTGTGAAGGTTGTATGGGAATGTTATTGCCAAGTTTAGAGTTGCTCAGTTAAGGTTGTATGAGAACGTTATTTCCAAGTTTAGGAGTACAGGTTGTCCCCTATCCCCTATCCTTTTTGGCAATTACATTGACAAGTTAGAAGATTGTTTGGAAGTCACAGGTTGTGTTGGACCTGTTATCCCCGATATCTAGGGATAACTAGGAGATCATGTCTCGAGGCCCACATGGTCCTAGACATGGAGTACCGAGAGCGGGATTGACTTGAGCATGGCCCTGGAGGGCCCATCTTTCTTCT
>JASDQU010437868.1:44690-55883 GCA_032191745.1 Picea mariana | reverse complement strand
CTGGATCCAGATAAGGTGGAAGTGATTAAGAATTGGCCATCACCAAGGAACATATTTGAGGTGAGAAGTTTTTATGGTTTGGCTAGTTTCTACCGAAAATTCATCAGGAATTTTAGTGGAATTAGTGCAGCAATGATGGATACAGTGAAGAAAAGACATAAATCTTTTCACTGGACAACAGAGGCTGAGAGGAGCTTCAATCTGTTGAAGCAGAAGATCAGGGAACAATCGGTTTTGGTGTTGCCAGATTTTCAGAAAACATTTCAGGTGAAATGTGATGCAAGCGGGTTTTCCATAGGAGCAGTCTTGGGCTAGGAAGACAAGACGATTGCATATTTCAGCAAGAAGTTGAATGAGGAAAAAGAAAAGTACTCCATGTATGATAAAGAATTCTATGCCATCATCCAGGCATTGAAAAAATGGAGGCACTATTTGATTCCAAAGGAATTTGTTTTATATGGTGATAACCATGCATTACAGTTTGTGACTCAACATGAAAAGTTGAATCAGAGGCATGTTAAATGGGTTGAATACATGCAGAATTTCACTTTTGTAATAAAGCATATTTCTGGTACTGCTAAAAAAGTGGTTGATGCTTTGAGCATGAAATGTTTGTTGTTGCAGGAGTTCAAAGTAAGGACGTTAGTCTTTGATGATATGAGGGACATGTATGCAGATGATCAGGATTTTAAGGAAGCGTATGAAGCAGCTGAGAACCCAGTTCTTAGAGACAGAGGCCAGTGGATAGACTACATGATCCAGGAAGGATTTCTATTTAAAGGCAATCAACTATGTATTCCAAATTGTTCCATGAGGGATAATCTGTTAAAGGAAAAACACAGTGGTGGATTAGCAGGACATTTCGGTCACGACAAGACGTTCACGAAGCTGAGTGAGTCATACTTTTGGCCAAGGATGCGAGCAGAGGTCAAGAGGTTTGTAGACATATGGAGAATTTGCTAACATTCAAAGGGAAGGAAGTAGAATGCGGGTTTTTATCAACCATTGCCCATACCTAAGAAGCCGTGGGATGAAATTAGCATGGATTTTGTATTGGGATTGCCAAGGACACAAAGAGGATTTGATTCAATCTTTGTGGTGGTGGATAGGTTTTTCAAGATGGCACATTTTATCCCATGTCAAAAAACCAGTGACGCGACGCACATCGCAAATCTATTTTTCAAAGAAGTTGTTCGACTTCACGGTTTACCAAGAAGTATTGTTTCGGATCGAGATACAATGTTCTTGAGACACTTTTGGAGGAAATTATGGAAGAAGCTGGGGACTAACTTGATGTTTAGTTATGCTTATCATCCTCAAACGGATGGAAAAACGAAGGTGGTCAACAGAAGTCTGGGAGACTTGTTGAGAAGCTTGGTGACAGAGCACCATAGCAGTTGGGATAGCATATTACCACAAGCAGAGTTCGCATACAATGATTCAGTGAATCGGAGCACAGGGAAGAGTCCATTTCAGGTTGTGTATGGGATGCAGCCGAGAGGAGTTTCTAAATTGAGGGATTCAGAACAGATTGCTACTAGCAGCGCTAGTGTAGAAGAATTTGTTGAGGCAATGAAGGAACTTCACAGCAGGGTGAAGGAGCGGTTGTTGGATACAAATCGAGAATATAAGTGCAGAGTAGATCAAAATTGGAAACAACTTCAGTTTGAAGTTGGTGATCTGGTTCTGGCACATTTAAGAAGAGAAAGGTTCCCAAGAGGAACATACAACAAGTTGAAAATGAAGAAAATCGGGCCATGCAAGGTCTTGAGAAAATTTGGAGAAAATGGTTATGAGATTGAATTACCCGATGGGATCGGAATATCTCCGATATTCAATGTCACAGATTTATACCCATACAAAGCTGAGGAAACAAGAGAAGAAAGTGATGAGAAGCCAGTGATTCAGTAGGTGAAGAAGATGCCAGTTGCTGAGAAGCTGCAGATGGAATGCATACTAGACAGGAGAGTAAACAAGAGGACCAAGCGAAAACAATATTATGAGTATCTAGTCAAGTGGAAGAATCATCTAGTGGAAGATGCCAGCTATGAGACTGAAGCAGTGATACAAAAGCATGGACAGACCATGCAGGAGCTCATGGACAGGAGCCCATGAATGCTTTCAAGCCGAGGAGTATGATGCAGGAGCATTGCCAACACATCAAGCGAGCCAACATGGAGGTGAATGGACAACTGGACAAGCCAACACAAATTTTTGAAAATGCTTTGAAATTGTTGCGCGATCTTAAATGACTCATTAAAATATGGTGTACTAGTATATTGTATTGGACCTTGAGCAGATAGCTCTCATCCTTAGGAAGATAGACGACATTTACTTTAGTTAATGCTGGTAGATAGGATTTTAAATTCTAGATTTGATAGCTTAGAGTCTGAGAGGGAAAACAAATATAGACACCCTCATTGTATCATTGTAACATCAGCCTGAGCAACAGGAGAAAGAAGAGAAGAGCATGAAAAGAACTGTATGAAGAACACCCATGTACAGACATTTGAATTAATAGAAGAGCTTTGATTCAAATTCATGGTTTGTGTTACTTCTCTGTGTATTGATGTTATGCTCATGAATATTTTCTTCCTGTCATACATTTGCTTTTATATGATGTGTATGTGGTTTTATGGTTGAATTGAAGTCTGATAGGAAGAGTGAATGAGTTCAACTATTTCTCTAATTGAGCTAGAGGATTCCTGCAAGGAGTGCAGTCGAATTTGTCCGCAAGGAGTGCATTGACAGAAGGGTTCAATTAGAGGTAGTTTTTATTCTCATTTCCTCGAAGGTGCAGATAGGCACAGTGCCATGCAAGGAGTGTGCAGGCCAAGCTAAGCCTCAGAGTTGCGATTCTGAGTAGAGTATCGGAAGACTACTGCTGCGGGTGTGTGCAGAGTCAAGTGACTTCAACACTTAAACGTTGTTGAAGATTTTCCACAAGGAGTGCGCGCAAGAAGTTCTCTGGAGGACTTGAGAAGTCGAGAGAAAGCTCAGGAGGAATAGGCCTTCAAATTTACTGAAGGGTAAGTGCAGGGAAGCTACTGTGGAAAGTCGGAGAGAAGCGTCACAGGTTGGCGAGCGGGTGAATGAGTCTCATGGGGAAACACTTCTTCATCAAAGGGAGGACGGACGGATGAAATCCTGTGAGGATATTTCAAGAAGTTCCGTGGGTCATTGGATCTCACGGAGGGGCAGGGATGTTATAGCGTAAGTGTGGAAGAGGTTCGAAGCTCAGGAGGGGTAGAGCTGTCGATCCCGAGTCATGGGAGCCGTCGGATCTACACGTGCCATCGTGTATCAGAAGTTTGCAAGTCGAAGCTCCAAGTTGTTGTAACAAGACTTGCGATATCGCGATCCGCGATATCCTGATAAGATCTGAACCGTCCATCAGTGGGGACGCGTGTCCGTAGAGCCCAGGGAGTTCAGAGTATCAGGGATTACGGAGAAAGGGAACTCTTACAGATTGAAATCGCGATACGCGATACCCCGACGGAAGGGTCGTGTGGGCTACAGTCGGAGCTGGTGGAGGACAGGTGGCACAGTATCGGGAAATCAGGAAATTGGAGTTCCTAAGGTGAAGGACACGAGACATCCAAAGTCTCGAAATCCTGACAAAATCGGGACCGTCCCTCTGGAAGGACATGTGGTAACCATCAGCGTTATCGGGAAAGTCCCGACAGGAAAACATCCATCAGAGATTGGTTCATCAGGATATCAGAGATCCCGACGACAAGAGGTTTGTGCACTTTAAAATCGTGAAACGCAAAGTCTCGATGGGAGGATGACCACGGTCACGGGTTAGCTATCATATGAGATAAGAGCTATGGCTAGGAGGGCTAGCGTGGAAAAGGTGTGTTGGGATTTGGGGAATCACGAGTCTTGGAGGCACGAGTATTTCGACATCGCAAACCCCGAAACCCCGATGGGAGTTACAGTTGCGGTCGTATAGGAGCGGTCGGGTGGACTAAAGGCTTAGCCAATTAGGGATAAAAAAACGAAAGGAGCGCATTGGGTATCGGAAGTCGAAAAAACATAGTGCTCGATATCGCGAGCAGCGATATCCCGACAAGGGGAAGATAAAGTTAGCGTTGACTGGCCATCGGGTCTCGGGGATTCGAGAGCCTAGTGATTGACAGTGAACTTGCGAAACTGCGAGTTTCGATCCTTTGATAAGTTGAGAGAGGGGGATTGCAAGGAGAATCTGTGGGTGAAGATTTCCCGACAGGGAAATAGGGGAACCTTAGAGTTCTCCGGGTTAGAAGAAGTAGAAGGTCCTGTGAGCGGACGTGCTCGAGGGTGCGTGTGCGTCAGAACCCTTACAGGTTCTGCTGCGAAGTGGTATATTGAATTGCCGCGTGGTTTCTTCTCTGACTTCAATACCCTTGTTATGGATTTCCTTACGCATTACCAGTTACCGATCCGTTATGATACGGGAACCGAGATTTTGACTTCTTTCAAACAGAACAAAGGCACTCATATATCTGATCACATCCATGAGTGGCGAAGAAGACGGCGTCTCATTAAACTTGAGCTCCCCGATCAGTTACTGGCAGAATGGTTTACAAAATCATTTGTGAACGAAATCGGTAAGGAGATTGCCATGGGTGGCATAGTCACAGAAGAGAAGGCTATAAGTCGTGCTCAATATCTTGATCTCACTTATTCACAAACGGGAATTCTTTATGATTTACTACCTGATTTACCTCGTTCTAATGCTTCCAACACTTCAACTACTCGAGCTGCCTCGCATGCGGCTGACAGTGTTATTGGTACTGCCCAAGCCCAATCACATTCTATTTCAAGCACAAACCCTAAGTCTGCTTCTTCTAATGTTCAACATGCTCCATCTCCTGCCACTCCCACTGGAAAAACTTCTGAGGTAAATACTGTCCAATCTACCCCAGGCAGTAAAAACAAATGTAAAAAGGGGAGAGGCAAGAATAAGGAGGGAAAAAATAATCCTCAAGCAGAGCAACCTAAAACTACTCATGTTGATGACCGAGATAAGCACAAACCCCGATACCCTTGCCTTATCTGTGGTGATGATCATTACATGAAGGATTGTCCACGACATGCTGAGGTCACTAAGTTCCTTCAAGGAGCTCCAAAACCACCTGCACCGGCTGTCTTGTCCCAACCCTTCCTGTCTCAACAACAGGCTCAGTTGGTCATTCATGACCAACCCTCCTCTTCTACTACATCATATGTTTTGATGTGTACTAGTGATTCTAAGCAGAACAACGTTGCACTCATGACTCAAGCCAAATATTATTCTCCATCTAAGGAGAAGGTTGACGATTTACCTCTTGCTTTGGTACAAACCTCTCCAGCGACTCCACCTACCAACGGTCCTCTTCATCTCGAACGATCGAGCCTCGACACAGTTCTATGACCCCCCACAAAGGGTGTCGTATGGAAATCGGCTTTCAATCCTCATGCTCATGCGGCCCAGAATTATAGTATTGTTGAAGATTTGGCTCAGGCACCTTCAACGATGTCATCCCTTGAAGTCCTTTAGTCTTGTCCTGCACAACGGAAGGCACTGTTGAAATCTATAGGTGGAATTGACCCGACATATACGAATTTGATAGTCTTTGACTTGGAAGATCACATTCCAAGGTTACCTCCTCAACTCGCGTTTCAAATACAAGTGGTTGTCTCCGATAAAAACGTTTGTCGAACCGTTATTGACGAGGGTGCCTCGACGTGTGTTATGTCTCTTGCTTGTTGGAAAGCCATTGGCTCTCCTCCTTTGAATGAATCCCAGAACACTCTTAAAGCCTTCAATGGCTCCGGTTTTAAGACCTACGGTGTTCTCCCTTCATTTCCCATCACATTAGAAGGTAAAACAGTCCAAGTCGAAGTGGAAGTCTTTGACGCTCCCCTTGATTATAATCTTCTACTTGGCCGTAGCTAGATCGATTCCATGCGCGCCATTGTGTCAACCCTTTTCCATGTAGTACGTTTCCCTCATCAAGTAAAGGTTGTTACCGTTGACCAACTTTCCTTCTTCAATTCTGATACCCGTACTGGAAACATACCGTTTATTGCTAAAACCCCATCAGGTTATGAGAACGTCAGTGTAGGCCTTTTAAAGGACTCCTCATTAATGGGTACTTTCCCCATTCCACCGCCTGATGTTCCAAGCCCGTCAGTTGCTTCTATCAACATGATCTCCACCATGCCTCATGAACTTCCTGCGTCTCATGACCCTTGGATAGTCCCTGACCCCGAAGATCATCTTCGTTACGACGCTGAAATGCCATTAAGTCCGGTTGAGTCCGCCTATCAGGCCATTCAATCGGCAACACCTTCTACCCCTTCTCTTGATGAGTTGTCTCCCGATCCTTTTTGTGTTATTTTTCCCACTGACGAGATGATCATGTCCATCTTGGAGGACACCCCTTGGGATGATGGGAATCATCGTTCTATCCTCTTTCTGGAACAACACACTCTTGAGAACTACCAACAGATTTCGACTCCATCGACCGTTGTTCTCATCTCGACGGTTCCCGCGGCTACACACGATGTATTTGCTGAAGGGAATTTAAGTAATATCTCGCCCACGATTCCCATTGACATATCCATTAAACCTGGGATTATCGAAAATGTCCATATTGGAGCTTCGTGTTCTTTCGACAAAATCATCACCTATACGTCTCTTTTCAAAGAATTTCATGACATCTTCACCTGGAGTTACGAAGAGATGCCAGGTATCGACCTTGCAATTGTTGTACATGAGATAAAGACATATCCCAGCGTTAAACCTGTTCGGCAATGCCTTGGTCCAGTTCACCCATGTAAAGCGGCTGCTATCAAGCTCGAAGTTGAGAAACTTCTGAAAGCTAGCTTTATTTATCCGGTGGCTCTTACAGAATGGGTTTCCAATCCTATCTCGATTGATAAGAAAGGCGGCAGTATTCGTGTATGTGTTGATTATAGGGATATTAACAAAGCTTGTCCCAAAGACAACTTTCCTACCCCCTTTGTCGATTAGATTGTCGATGATTGTGTCGGAAGTGAAATCTTGTCTCTCATGGATGGTTTCTCCGGCTATAATCAAATTAACATTGCTCCCAAGGATCAACATAAGATTGCCTTTATTTGTCCTTGGGGTACTTTTGCCTATCAAAAACTCCCTTTCGGACTTAAGAATGCGGGCACAACTTTTCAACGCGCTATGTCTTACGCCTTTCATGATATCAAACACATCGTTCAACCATATTTGGACGATTTACCCACTCATTCTATGCGCAGAGTCGATCACCCTACCCACCTCCGCGCCATTTTCGTTTGTTGTCGGTTCTACCGGATACGTTTAAATCCTCATAAGTGCGTTTTTTGCGTAGAATCCGACCGTCTTCTAGGTTTTATCGTTTCGCGTCAAGGGATCTGGGTGGATCCTATTAAGGTTGAGGCGATCCTTAATCTCCCTCCTCCTTCTACACTGCGCCAGTTGCAAAGTTTGCAGGGGAAAGAAAACTTTTTTTGTCGTTTTATCCCTAATTACGCCGAGACTACTCGTGGTTTTACGTGGCTACTAAAGAAAGATTCAGAGTTCGTCTAGGATACCATTGCCAATAATGCTTTTGAATCTTTGAAGTTGTCCCTAATGCGAGCTCCGCTTCTCTTTCCTCCCGATTATAGTCGCGATTATTTCCTTTATCTTGTTGCCTCGGAGTACACTATTGGCATGGTTCTCGTCCAAGAGGATGATGCGCACGGCGAACATGTTATTTACTACTTGAGTCGGAGTCTCACACCAACTAAAATCAAGTATCAACATGTTGAAAAACTGGCATTGGCTGTCGTTCAAGCCGTCCAACGCTTCCAGCACTATATCCTCTCACGCAAGACTACGGTGATTTCTCATTGCAATCCTATGCAACATATTTTGACACGTCAATTTCTAGGGGGAAAATACTCCAAATGGATTGTGATACTCCAGGAGTTTGACTTGGAATTCGACCGCGCCAAGTCCAAGAAATCCTTAGTTTTTGTTGAGTTGATATGATATTTTCCTCACTCTGCAACGAAAAATGTAGCAGTAGATTCATTACCCGATGAATCTCTTTTCCTTATTAGCACTGACGATCTTTGGTATGGAGATATCATTATATATCTCCAAACCCAGACTTTCTGGCCTGCTTTGTCTAGTACTGAATGACGTCACATACACTATCAAGCTCGTCAATACATTATCCTCGGGGATACTCTTTACCGTCGGGGAATTGACTCTGTTTTTCGACGTTGTCTAACATTCGACGAAGCCGAGAAAGCTCTGAATGATTACCATTCCGGAGCATGTGGTGGTCATATGTCTGGGTATGCTACTGCCCAAAAGATTTTATGCATAGGGTATTTTTGGCCTTCTTTGTTTAACGACTGCATTATTGTCGTTCAGAAATTCCATGCCTGCCAGACCTACAATCATAAAATTCTGTCACATCCTGCTCCTCTTTACCCTGTGGTCTCAATTGGTCCTTTTGCGAAATGGGGTATCGATTTCATGACATGTCCCCCTCACTCGGCCGGCGGGCATGGTTACATCATTGTAGCCATTGATTACTTTACGAAATGGGCCGAGGCAATGCTGACATTTGACAATACTGGAAAGACTGCAACCTTGTTTCTTTTTAATCACGTCATAGCTCGTTTTGGTGTTCCCCAAGCTATCGTCACTGATCACAGTAGCCACTTTAGGAATTTTATGATGTCTGAACTTACAGAAAAGTTGGGTCTTCACCATGATAACTCAATGCCCTATTATCCACAAGATAATGGTCAAGTCGAAGCGATTAATAAAGTTCTCATAACTATGCTTTGACGAATGATAGGGATTCATAAAACAAGTTGGCACACAATGTTATTTTCAGTATTGTGGGCGTACCGGACATCTGTCAAGTCCGCTACTGGGTTTACGCATTTTCGGTTAGTCTATGGTGTGGAAGCCATTCTTCCTATAGAATGCGAGATACCCTCTCTAAAGCTAGCTGTTGAACTCCTACCCAACACTTCTGCGGAAGAAGAACGTCTATTGTATCTTATGCGATTAGACGAAACTCAACGTGATGCCACTTTAGTAATAGAAGCCCAGAAAAAACGTTTCAAGGCCCAATATGACAAGCATGTCAAGCCTCACGTTTTCTCCAAAGGTGATCTTGTTCTTCTCTATGAACAGGATCGAGATGTGTTAGGAGCTGGAAAATTCAAACCCATGTGGCGGGGTCCTTATATTGTTCGCCGAGTTTTGGAAAAGGGAGCATATGAGTTGGTAGATTACGATGGTATCCCTTTGAGTGAACCTAGGAATGGGTTGTACTTGAAGAAGTACTATGCATAACTCATCTGTGCACAAGTAATTGTATTTTAATGTATCATACTTTGTGTGTGCTACTATAGCTTTCTTTTGTCGTTATCTGGTTTCTGCCTTTATGTGACGTTGTGTTTGATTTCCAAATGTCGGAGTCTTCGCTACCCTATATTGGCTTCATTGATGGTGCTAGTCGTAGTACTCGGAACCTTGCTTCCGCTGCATGGGCAATCTATACCCCAACAAACGAACTTGTATCTTTACGCGGTGTGTGCCTCGGCCGTGCAACCAACAACATTGCAGAGTATAGCGCTGTTATTGAATTATTGGTTGATGCTATCTTGCTCGAAATTCATCATTTGGTTGTGCGACTTGATTCCCAACTTGTAGTACTACAGTTAAGTAATATATACTCTATTCGAAGTCCTACTTTTTTACAGGTATATTTGCGAATTCGCCTCTTGGAACGTTATTTTGATCACATTGAATATCAACATATTCCTAGATGTCTAAATACATTAACAGATGCATTGGCTAATTATGTATTAGACAGACATTTGAATCATTTATGATCAAACACATCGAAATTCACACAATATAAAGCAAACTAGTAGAAGCCGTCTGTATATATAATGATCAAAAGAGTTTTTTACAAAAGTTTGTCCAAAGACCAAAATGTCAAAAATTGAAGCTTATAGCTTCTACAAAGTGACATCATGGATGACGTTCACGGTAACACACGACTGCCCTAGCAACCCTACGGAGTAGTCGACTCATAGATGTTGATACCCTTACAGTATGATGTTGATCACATCATGGAACCTCTTCCAGAGTCATATCTGGAATGTCTGCAGTTAGGCCCTCTAGATTCTGTTCCACCACTTGATAATCCTCAGCATACTGTGGTGCTGCCGCTACCTCTCCTTGCTGCTGGATGGGAGAAGTGCCGGGAGGTCTGTAAGGTTCAACATTTGTGTTATCAACAAACGATTTTGTATTAGTCTTTGGACGAACATATAAAACAAAAACATTTGAATATGATAAAAAAATTCAAAAACATTGAAAAAGAGAAAATGTGTGTACTTCTTACCAAGGTCCCCCCACTGAGAATCCTCTGGTAATACCAAATTTGGATCTCCTCGGAAATCCAGCCCAGCATAAGCGTAGTCATCAACCATCAACATCTGTGGTTGAAGCCAGTCAAAGAAAGCATCATCATATTTGATGATCGGTCCTGCTACGTGGCGGGCCATGAGCCGACACCATCTCAGCATCTGTGGATCCCTAGGAGCTGGTAAATTCCACTCCACCTGTAGCCTCAGTAATGGGACCCGCTCAAGGAAGAAGGATACCAGCAAAGATCCATACCTGAATTGCTTCAGGTCACCTCGCCTACATTTGGTCAATTGTTTTTTTATACTACGAAGCACAACATCTGCCCAGTTGAACACTCGAGGCTCAGTACACTCAATAGCATACTGGAAGTAGCTCTGTAATGCCATGTGAGGAGAAAAACTCCTAGCCATCCGAGCTATAGTAAAAAGGATAGTACGGAGGGTCAAATCTCGTACCCCCCAAATCGCTACTTTTCCTTTCTTTCTCTCAGCCTCGGGAACACAGTGTAAATTGCAGTACTCACTCATCTTTAGCCCACTACCTCTACTGCCTGTCAGGCTCACATAGTACCCCCACCATGACAAACCAGTCAAAAAGTAAATTTCCTAAATGTCTAAGAATAGTGTGTGGACCCCCACACGAAACACCTGCTGATCCGGGTCCCACATACGCACCAGGTACTCTAATAGTCTGACTTGGGCCCTCATGCCCGGGATGCGAAAATACTTCAAGAGCCCACAGTCTCTCAAAGCAACTAT
>JASDQU010437868.1:19669-29726 GCA_032191745.1 Picea mariana | reverse complement strand
CAACAAGCATATGTTATCCTCCTCAAGATTGCGTAAAAATAAAGAGGTACTCGCCAGAAATGGTGGGGGAAAATTTGGGAAAGGGATATGTTTTCATCATCGTATTGATTGGTAGTAAATGTTGCTCTTGAAAATGACACCCCCTATTCATTACATTTGAAGCTGGTTTGGGAAATCCATTTGTCTCTCATTCGATTTGCTACAAGGTCATTCCCTGTGTCATCTTTGAGTCAATGCTGCCAAATCATTGGTCGTGTCATTCATATGTTCAAGAGAAGTCCATCTGAAGCATATATTGAGTCAGCCATCTGCAGTTATCCATTATCTCCATGTCAGCCTTCCCTGTGTCCAGTTCTACTCTGTTTCACCTTCAAAATATGTTAGTCATTTCGTGTCATTGATGGGGGATACATCATGTCCCTCCTGTGATGAGTTTTGTTCCATCGACTTCAGCTCATTATCTGGAATCAAGACTTAGAAATTATTTGGTACCTTGGAGCTTGCATGCCTCAATGGCAGGTTTCCTCGCTTTCGATAGCGGGTTTACATCATTGACCCCTGATCGAAAGATTCCATCGAATGTTCGACTTCAACTCATTTATTCACACTTGATGGATTGTAATATGGTACCTTGGGAGTCATTGACATCAATGCTGATTTCCCTCACACTTGTTAACGGTTTCATCAATGACTGGTAATCAAGTGGTTTCTACCATGTTTGAATTCAACACATGTAATCACATGGTTAGATTCGTACTTTGGGCGATGAAATTGAAGACCCTAAATATCATATTTATGATCCAGGTTGCGATGGAGTATGTATAATTTGTGACACATAGATCCACTGTGTATGTCTCGTGGCTATGTCGTCTTGATTTGAATTTTTTCGCATAGATCCACAGTGTATTTTGGTGGCTATGCTACATTTTGACAGCATGGATCCATAGTGTATGATTGGTGGCCATGACCCAGGTCTACAATGTTATCCGTCTATGATCTGAGTATGGGAATGCCTACCTCAGGATTGATATATATGATATTCTACAGATGCTTGGTTGTTCGCAGGTTTCTGATTAGATGTGCCCCTGGTTCCTGACACACACATGCAGCTTACAAAGTCTATCGACTGTCACTGTTTCCAACCTCATACTTTGGGGGGCATTCTATTACCCATGATTTTGGTTATCATGATGACGTATTAATGATGGTATATTCAGTCTCTTTATAAGAACTTTCTCCTGAGAAAAGTTACTTTCTTCTCTTTCTAGAAATATCATTTTTGAAGGAGGTTCGTAGGCTACTAGTATATTTGCCTGCGAGAATGCATGATTCTCGTAGTCTGCCTTAAGCCAGGGTGCGAGAAGTTCACACTATGTTGAACTACTAGGGTGCGAACGCTTTCTAAAGTAGGGAAAAAGATGAATTCTCGAAGCTTCTAGAAGGGAATCTTCTAGAAGGATGAGATGGCATTCGAATGGTTATCCTAGTACTAGATTCCCTGATATTTTGGGATAATTCTTATCCAAGTAACTAATTCATTCTCTCCTATATATTGAGGGAATTCTCATGGACAAGGTTAAGCAAGATTCATTGGAGAATTATTAAAAGAATTGTGTGAAGGATTGAAGCTTGAACAGCAGGCCAGGAAACACCAGCAAGGATATCATAAGAGTTTTGATCTTCTTCATGCAAGTGAGAAAATGAGTGTGTCAGAGCCAAAGATCATTGAAAGGAATTTTGCGACATCAAGGCTCAGATTGTAAGATTTACTTTCCATTAATATGATACAGTAATATGTCCCTTTCCCATAAAGATTTTTCCCCTTTATTGTGTAATTCCTTGATCATATACATAGATTGACTGTTGAATAGATTGTGCTTTCTTCACTTTGGTTGGTTTGTGTTGTCTTGGTCTTGACTGCACGAGAGCACTGGAGCAAAGCAGGAGCAACAAAGACCATAGGAAGTGATAATAATGTATGTTCTTTGTTCTTTCCTCTTATTTAATTCAATAGTTTAAATCTAGAGAAAGAGTCATATTCTGTCTTGCTTTGTTCTAGATCCAGGTGGATCTAGGGAGATCGGTTAGTGTCTGCACCTACGGATTTATCCAATAACAAGGGGAGAGGTGAGATTAAAGAGGGAAAAACTAATTCTCAATTAGAGAAAACTAAAACTACCCTTGTTGAAGATCGGGATAAGCGCAAACCACGATACCCTTGCCTTATCTGTGGTGATGATCACTACACGAAGGATTGTCCACAACATGCCGAGGTCACTAAGTTTCTTTCAGGGAGCTCTGAAACCACCTACACCAGCTGTCTTGTCTCAACCCTTCCCGTCTCAACAACAAGCTCAGTTGGTCATCCATGACCAACCCTCATCTTCTACCACATCATATGTTTTGATGTGTACTGGTGATTCTAAGAAGAACAACATTGCACTCACTACTCGAGCCAATTATTATTCTCCATCTAAGGAGAAGGTTGATGATTTACCCCCTTCCTTGGTACAACCCTCTCCCATAACTCCACCTACCAACGGTCCTCTTCATCTCGAACGACTGAGCCTCGACACAGTTCTGCAACCCCCCCCAAAGGGCGTCGTTCGGAAATTGGCTTTCAATCCTCATGCTCGTGCAACCTAGAACTACAACATTGTTGAAGATCTGGCCTAAGCACCTTCTGCGATGTCATCCCTTGAAGTCCTTCAAACTTGTCCCACACAATGGAAGGCATTGTTGAAAGCTATCGGTGGAATTGACCCAATGGACATGAATTTAATAATCTTTGACTTGTAAGATCACATTCCAAGGTTACCCCCTCAATTTGCGCTCCAGATCCAAGTTGTTGTCTCTGACAAGAACATTTGTCGAACCGTTATCGATGAGGGTGCCACGACGTGTGTCATGTCTCTTGCTTGCTAGAGAGCAATTGGCTCTCCTTCTTTGAATGAATCACAAAACACGCTTAAAGCCTTCAATGGCTCTAGTTTTAAGCCCTACAGTGTTCTTCCTTCGTTGTAGATCATGTTAGAAGGTAAAAAGGTCCAAGTCGAAGTGGAAGTCTTTAACGCTCCTCTTGATTATAATCTTCTTCTTGGCCGCAGCTGGATCAATTCCATGCATGTAGTTGTGTCAACTCTTTTCTGTGTAGTATGTTTCCCTCATCAAGGAAAGGTTGTTACCATCGACCAACTCCCCTTCTTCAATTCTGATACTTGTACTGGCAACGTACCGTTTATCGCTAAAACCCTGCCAGGTTATGAGAATGTCGGTGTAGGCCTTCTCAAGGATTCTTCATTAATGGGTACTTTCCCCATTCCACTGCCCAATGTTCCACGCCCGTCTGTTTCTTCCATCAATATGATCTCCACATTGCCTCATGAACTTCCTGCGTCTCTCGACCCCTGGATAGTCCCTGACCCTGGAGNCCAACCCTCATCTTCTACCACATCATATGTTTTGATGTGTACTGGTGATTCTAAGCAGAACAACGTTGCACTCACTACTCGAGCCAAATATTATTCTCCATCTAAGGAGAAGGTTGATGATTTACCCCCTTCCTTGGTACAACCCTCTCCCATAACTCCACCTACCAACGGTCCTCTTCATCTCGAACGACTGAGCCTCGACATAGTTCTGCAACCCCCCCCCAAAGGGCGTCGTTCGGAAATTGGCTTTCAATCCTCATGCTCGTGCAGCCTAGAACTACAACATTGTTGAAGATCTGGCCTAAGCACCTTCTGCGATGTCATCCCTTGAAGTCCTTCAAACTTTTCCCACACAATGGAAGGCACCGTTGAAAGCTATCGGTGGAATTGACCCGATGGACATGAATTTAATAATCTTTGACTTGTAAGATCACATTCCAAGGTTACCCCCTCAACTTGCGCTCCAGATCCAAGTTGTTGTCTCTGACAAGAACATTTGTCAAACCGTTATCGATGAGGGTGCCTCGACGTGTGTCATGTCTCTTGCTTGCTAGAGAGCAATTGGCTCTCCTTCTTTGAATGAATCACAAAACACTCTTAAAGCCTTCAATGGCTCTAGTTTTAAGCCCTACAGTGTTCTTCCTTTGTTGTAGATCATGTTAGAAGGTAAAACGGTCCAAGTCGAAGTGGAAGTCTTTAACGCTCCTCTTGATTATAATCTTCTTCTTGGCTGCAGCTGGATCAATTCCATGCATGTAGTTGTGTCAACTCTTTTCTGTGTAGTATGTTTCCCTCATCAAGGAAAGGTTGTTACCATCGACCAACTCCCCTTCTTCAATTCTGATACTCGTACTGGCAACGTACCGTTTATCGCTAAAACCCCGCCAGGTTATGAGAATGTCGGTGTAGGCCTTCTCAAGGATTCTTCATTAATGGGTACTTTCCCCATTCCACTACCCAATGTTCCACGCCCGTCTGTTTCTTCCATCAATATGATCTCCACATTGCCTCACGAACTTCCTGCGTCTGTCGACCCCTGGATAGTCCCTGACCCTGGAGATCATAATCGTTTCGGCAAAAAAATGTCGTTAAGTCCTGTTGAATCTGCCTATCAGGCCATTCAATCAGCAATACCTTCTACCCATTCTCTTGGTGAGTTGTCTCCCGATCCTTTTCATGTTATTTTTATGATTGATGAGATGATTATGTCCGTCATGGAGGACACCCCTTGGGATGATGGGAATTATCGTTCTATCCTCTTTCTGGAGCAACACACTCTTGAGAACTATCAATGGATCTCGACTCCATCGACTGTTGTCGTCATCTCGACCATTCCCGAGTCTACACACGATGTGTTTGCTGAAGGGAACTTAAGCAATATCTCGCCCATGATTCCCGTTGACATATCCATTAAACCTGGAATCGTCGAAAATGTTCATATTGGAGCTTCGTGTTCCCCTGACAAAATAGTCACCTATATGTCCCTATTCAAAGAATTTCGTGATATCTTCACCTGGAGTTACGAAGAAATGATGGGTATCGACCCTGAGATTGTGATACATGAGATTAAGACATACCCTGACGCTAAACCCGTTCGACAACGCCTTTGTCCAGTTCACCCACGTAAAGCGGCTGCTATAAAACTCGAAGTCGAGAAACTTCTGAAAGCCGGCTTTATTTATCCGGTGGCTCTCACAGACAGGGTTTCCAATCTTGTCACGATTGACAAGAAACAAGATATGATTCATGTATGTGTTGATTATAGGGATATCAATAAAGCTTGTCCAAAAGACAACTTTCCTACCCCTTTCATCAATCAGATTGTCGATGACTGTGTCGGAAGTGAAATATTCTCTCTCATGGATGGTTTCTCCGGCTATAATCAAATTGACATCATTCCTGAGGATCAACATAAGACTTCTTTTATTTGTCCTTGCGGTACTTTTGCCTATCAGAAACTTCCTTTTGGTCTCAAGAACGCTGACGCAACTTTTCAACGCGCTATGTCTTATGCTTTTCATGATATCAAGAACATCATTCAACCATATTTGGATGATTTAATCGCTCATTCTATGCTCAGATTTGATCACCCAACCTACCTCCGAGCCATTTTCGTTCGTTGTCGGTTCTACCGTATACGTTTAAATCCTCATAAGTGCATTTTCTGTGTGGAATCCGACTGTCTTCTAGGTTTTATCATTTCATGTCAAGGGATCCGGGTGGATCCTTTGAAGGTTGAGGTGATCCTTAATCTCCCTCCTCCTTCTACACTAAGCCAGTTACAAATTTTGCAAGGGAAGGCAAACTTTCTTCGTCGTTTTATCCCAAATTACGTTGAGATAACTCATGGATTTATGAGACTATTAAAAAAGGATTCTGAGTTCGTCTAGGATACCATTGCCAACAATGCTTTTGAAGCTTTGAATTTGTCCCTAATGCGATCTCCGCTTCTCTTTCCACCCGATTACAGTCAGATTATTTCCTTTATCTTGCTGCCTCGGATTACACCATTGGCATTGTTATTGTCCAAGATGATGATGCTCACGACAAACATGTTATTTACTACTTGAGTCGAAGTCTCACGCTGACTGAAATCAAGTATCAACATGTCGAGAAACTGGCCTTGGCTTCCATCCAATCCATCCAATGCTTCCAACACTATATCCTCTCATGTAAGACTACGGTGATTTCTCATTGCAATCCTATGCAACATATTTTGACACGTCAATTTCTAGGGGGAAAATACTCCAAATGGATTGTGATACTCCAGGAGTTTGACTTGGAGTTCGAATGTGCCAAGTCCAAGAAGTCCTTAGTTTTTCCTGAGTTGATATGCGATTTTCCCCATTATGCAATGAAAAATGTAGCAGTTGATTCATTACTCGACGAATCTCTTTTCCTTATTAGCACTGATGATATTTGGTATGGGGATATCATTATATATCTCCAAACCCAGAGTTCCTAGCCAACTTTGTCCAGTACTGACCGACATCGAATACGATATCAAGCTCGTCAATACATTATCCTCAGGGATACTCTTTATCGTCGAGGGATTGACTCTGTTTTTCAACGTTGTCTCACATTCGACGAAGCCAATAAAGCTCTGAATGACTGCCATTCTGGAGCATGTGGTGGTCATATGTCTGGGTATGCTACTACCCAGAAGATCTTACGTGCAGGGTATTTTTGGCCTTCATTATTTAACGACTGCATCATCGCCATTTAGAAATGCCATGCCTACCAGAACTATAATCAAAAAATCTGGTCACATCCTGCTCCTCTTCACCCTATGGTCTCAGTTGTTCCCTTTGTGAAATGGGCATCGATTTCATGACATGTCACCCTCACTCGACCGGGGGGTATGGTTACATCATTGTAGCCGTTGATTACTTTACGAAATGGGCAGAGGCGATGCCGACATTTGACAACACTAAAAAGAACACAACATTATTTATTTTTTATCACGTCATAGCTCATTTTGGGGCTCCCCAAGATATCGTCACTGATCACAGTAGCCACTTTAGAAATTTTATGATGTCTAAACTTACTCAAAAGTTGGGTTTTCGCCATGATAACTCAACGCCCTATTATCCACAAGCCAATGGCCAAGTCGAAGAGATTAACAAGGTTCTCTTAACTATTCTCTGACGAATGATAGGGATTCATAAAACAAGTTGGCACACAATGTTGTTTTTGGCATTGTGGGCGTACCGAACATCCGTCAAGTCCGCTACTGGGTTTACACCTTTTCGGTTAGTCTATGGTGTGGAATCCATTCTCCCTATCGAATGTGAGATACCTTCTTTAAAACTGGTTGTTGAAATCCCACCCAACACTTCTGTTGAAGAAGAACGTCTATTGTATCTTATGCGATTAGACGAAACTCAATGTGACGCCACCCTAGTCATAGAAGCCCAGAAAAAGCATTTCAAGGACCAATACGACAAGTATGTCAAGCCTCGCATTTTCTCCAAAGGTGATCTGGTTCTCCTCTATGAACAAGATTGGGATATGTTAGGATCTGGAAAATTTGAAGCCATGTGGCGAGGTCCTTATATCGTTCAATGAGTTTTGGAAAAAGGAGCTTATGAGTTGGTAGATTACGATGGTATCCCTTTGAGTGAACCCAAGAATGGGTTGTACTTGAAGAACTACTATGCATAAAATCATCTGTGCACAAGTACTTGTATTTTTATTGTATCATACGTTTTGTGTGTTACTATAGCTTGCTTTTGTCATTATCTGGTCTCTTCCCTTATGTGACGTGTTTGATTTCTAGATGTCGGAGTCTTCGCTACCCTATATTGGCTTCGCTGATGGCGCTAGCCGTAGTACTCAGAACCTTGCTTCTACTGCGTGGGCAATTTACACCCCTACAAACAAACTTGTCTCCTTATGAGGTGTGTGCCTCGGTCGTGCGACCAACAACATTGTAGAGTATAGCACCATTATTGAATTATTGGTTGATGTTATATTGCTCAAAATTCATCATTTGGTTGTGCAACTTGATTCGCAGCTTGTAGTACTATAGTTAAGTAATGTCTACACTATTCGAAGTCCTACTTTTTTACGAGTGTATTTGTGAATTCACCTCTTGGAGCGTTATTTTGAGTACATTGAATATCAACATATTCCTAGATTTCTAAATACATTAACAAATGCATTGGATAATTATGTATTAGATAGACATTTGAATCATTTATAAATCAATCACATCAATATTCACACAATATAAGGTAAACTAGTAGAATCCGTTTGTATATATAACAATCAAAAGAGTTTTTTACAAAAAGTTTGTCCGAAGACCAAAATGTCAAAATCTGAAGCTCCTAGCTTCTACAAAGTGAAGTCATGGATGGCGTTCATGGTAACAAACGACTGCCCATGCAACCCTATGGAGTAGTCGACTCATGGAACCTGATACTCCTATAGTATGACGCTGATTGCATCGTGGAACCTCTTCCAGAGTCATGTCTGGAATGTCTGCGGTTAAGCCCTCCAGATTTATTTCCACCACTTGATAATCCTCAGCATATTGTGGCACTACCGCCACCTCTCCTCGCCATTGAATGGGAGAAGTACCAGGAGGTCTGTAAGGTCCAACATCTGTGACATCAACAAACGATTTTGTATTAGTCTTTGAACAAACATATAAAACAAAAACATTTGAATATGATAAAAATTCACAAAACATTTAAAAAGAAAAATGTATGTACTTCTTACCAAGGTCCCCCCACTGAGCATCCTCTAGCAATACTAAATTTTGATCTCCTCGAAAATCCAACCCAGCATAAGCATAGTCTTCAACCATCAACATTTATGGTTGAAGCCAGTCAAAGAAAGTATAATCATACTTGATGATCGTTCCAGCCACGTGCCGGGCCATAAGCTAACACCATCTTAGCATCCTAGGATCCCTGGGAGCTAGTATATTCCACTCAAATTACAGCCTCAGTAATGGGACCCATTCAAGGAAGAAGGATACCAACAAAGATCCATACCCGAATTGCTTCAGGTCACCTCCTCTGCATTTGGTCAATTGTCTTTTTATGCTACGAAGCATTGCATCTGCCCAATTGAACACCCGAGGTTCAGTACACTCAATAGCATACTGGAAGTAACTCTATAATGCCATGTGAGGAGCAGAACTTCTAGCCATCTGAGATATGGTGAATAGGATAGTACGAAGGGTCAAATCTCATACCCCCCAAATAGCTACTTTTACTTTCTTTCTCTCAGCCTTGGGAACGCAGTGTAAATGACAATACTCACTCATCTGCAGCCCACCACCTCTACTACCAGTCAGGCTCACATAGTACCCCTGCCAGGAAAATCCAGTCAAAAAGTAAATGTCCTCAATGTCTAAGGACAGTGTGTGGACCCCCACATGAAATATCTGCTAATTAGGGTCCCACATACGCACCAGGTACTCTAATAGTCTGACTTGGGCCCTCATGCCCGGGATGCGAAAGTACTTCAGGAATCCATAGTTTCTCAAAGAAACTATAGTAGGTGGATGATTTTCGGCCATTGCATTGTCTTCTTCATGCTCCCTTTCGCACCATTCAAGCACCATTTTGATGGCCAAGTATCTGCATAAGGAACAAAAAAAGAAGATTAGCAACTTTTTTCATGATTTGGTTCTTGTTCATTGGATAAATTTTAAAAAAAAAATTGAGCTTTGCGGTTCTCGCAGGTGCCCTGTGTGCACAGTGCAAGAACCTCGCAGGATGCCTTAGGCTCACCTGTGAGAATGCCACGTTCTCGTAGGTCCTGTGTATCCTGCCTGCGAGAATGGAAGCTCACAAGTAGGGCTTGCAAAATCAACCCAAAAATGAAATTTAACCAATGAAATTGCAAAATTAAACCATGAACGTGTTAAGGACAAAGAGACTACCTTACTGTCGCTGATGGCTCGCTGAATGGACACTCATAACTCCCACAATATGATGCCGAACTTTGAGGGTAAAAGAGGGGTTTTGGAGCTCAAATAGTGGAAAGGTAAAAATGATGTGGTAAAAAGAGTATTTACTCCTTTTTATTTACTTTTACTATGTCATTTGATTTTCTATGATTATTTATCTATTAAACCCTAATCCCTAATGTCATTTTGAGTATAACCTTTG
>JASDQU010437867.1:26864-55935 GCA_032191745.1 Picea mariana | reverse complement strand
GTGTACAATAAGTGTTACTTTTCTTTCTCCAGTCAAAAAAACTCCTTTTCATTACAAAAGCTCTGCTATTTAAATTCAGAGTCATTTAGTAGAACATAAACAAAACAGTCTTGAGAATGCCCGATTCTCAAGCTGTTCATTTGATATCATTAATACAAAATCTAAAACTCTCCTTGATCAACATCATGAGCCAGCATATCTAATCAGTAGGTGTTGCAGCAGTTGTATAACAATAGGACTAGTGGCGTCTATTGTAATAGATTCTAGGATTGACGACATCCATTGCAGTAGTCATGTAACAGCTTCCATCATTGGTGGCATTCGTTTCAACAGTCATGTAACAGCTTCCAGGATTGGTGGCATCCGTTGCAGTAGTCATGTAACAGCTTCCAAGATTGGTGGCATCCGTTGCAGCAGTCATGTAACAACTTCCAACATTGGCGCATAGCTGTAACAGTAGCGAGTTTCCCGAAGTGGGTTGTTCTAAGGATTTTGATCATTAGTTAAATCATTTCATGGGTAAAATATGTGAATGTTACCAATCAAACATACTAAGTAAATGAAAATATAAAAGCGAGATGAATAGTTCATACCTTGGGAAAAAGGGTCTTAGTACTCATTATAATAGTCATTTAGCTTAGGAATGAGAAAGTTGAATGGGAAAAAGATGTAGTGAAAAAAGGACATTTCTCGGTCCCAACATACCCCCCAACTGAAGACATTGCATGTCCTCATGCAAAACACATTCAAACCTCACTTTGTAGCTGAAGTAGATAATTGTCTCCTCCAGTGCAAAATTGCTAAGAGAAATTGCTAAGTGCCAGTATTGAAAAATGTTGTGTCCAAAAGAAAATTTGTTGTGTCAGCAATCTGTCTGAGTTTCTTTATCTCTATGAACAGAATCAGTTTGAGTTACTCGAGTAACAACTCGTGAAGGAAACATAGGTTCTTGTTTGCAAGCTTCTGGTATACCAGCAGCTGTTTTATGACGTTGAGATATCCTCTGTTTTACCGATTTTTGTGTAGCAGTAAGTTCATGTTCAGTCTTGACTAAGACAATTGTTGTTCCATTAGCGACTGGAACCTATTTTACTAATTTTTGTGTAGTAGTAAGTTCATGTTTAGTCTTGACTGAGACAAATGTTGGTCCTTTAGCGACTAGAACTTTGACTACCTCATATCCTGCCTCAAAGTAAATGTTTCTGCACTCAAAGCACATGAGTTCTTTCTTTCTGTCCATTACAACTTTTGTCAATGCTAGGATGTCCATTGTTATCCCTTATGGATTCTTTTGTCGAGTAGCCTCCACCTCTTGTTTCAAGGTATTTAACTCTGCTTTGAGGTTATCATTCTCTGTTATTAGTGCAACGATTCTAGAATTTTTTGTATTCTTGATCTTTCTCTCTATTTGGGTCAACAATTGGGCAAGTGGCACATCCTCAACATGGTGTGTAGTTGGTTCTTGTGTAACAGCTGTGTCTGTCAGGACTGGTTCTTGTGGAACAGTCTCGATAGGGATAGTTGGTTCTTGTGTAACAAATGTGTCTGTCAAGACTAGTTCTTGTGGAACAATCTTGACATGGACAGTTGGTTCTGGTATTACTAGCTTTGGTGGGACAATCCTCTATGGAGCAGTTGGTTCTAGTGTAATAGTATCGACCTGGATAACTGGTTATTGTGTAACAACTGTATATGTCATGACTGGGTCCTGTGGAACAGTCGCCACTTGGACAGCTAGTTTGTGTGGAACCATCCCTGTATCAGCCATAGAGGATAGAAAATGAAGAATAGGAATATCCTGTTCCACATCTTGCCATCCAATTGCAGCTTCGGTAGACCTGGTGGACCTGGTTCTTCTCCTGGGTAAATTAGAAACGAAAGGAGGGGTTTTCTTCTTCGTTGCTAGAGGAGGAACAGGGCATTCTTCCTCAACCTCACAAGGAGGATATTTTGGTATACTGGGGTCTGTAATGATCTGGACATCGTCAATGGACGTGGGATGCACAGAATTATCAGGTGGAGCCGATGATTTTGCTGCAATTTGAGTACATTCATTTTGAAAGGAGAGAATAGTTTTCTGAAGTTATGTGCATAAAGTAAAACCTGGTATTCGTACCTCTATAGAATTCTTTGTCACAGCAGCTAGAGGGATCTAATTTTTTGTTGATCCAAATTGGTCAAGGGATCTTCAAGGCTTTCCCTTGAATGGACGTTTTCTTTTCTGAGAAAGGGCACTGGTAATGATAGTAGGCGCTTGATCGACTATTGCAGCAATAGGAGGGTTCTGTGTGAATGTCAGTGCAACAACAAAGGAGGTAAGTGGAATTGATGTTACAGTGGACCGTGCTGACCTTGATCACTTTTCAGGTGATGCAGAGATAGGAACAAGGGTGTTCTTTTCAGAGACAGGGGGTAGGTTGTCAATGATAGGTGTCACAATGGACCGTGCTGACCTTGTTCTCTTTCTTGGTGATCTAGAGATAGGAGCAGGGGTTTTCTTTTCAGAGGCAAGGGGTAGGTTTTCAATGATAGGTGTTGTAGCCAAGTGCTATGACACATGTTTTGATCAAGTGGTTGGCTAGTCATCTGTTTGTTCGACCATAGCTACAGCGTGTTGCAATGCAATTTCGTCGAGGCTTGTCTGGCTGGTGCTAAGATGGCTTCGGGTTATGTGGCTACTTTTCTGAGTCATCTTATGGACAACGATAGTAGGGGTTTGGAATGTTGTTGCAGCAGAGGGCAGAGGATTAGGAAGAGGTCCATGGGTTGTGTTTTCAAGGACTGGTGCCTGGTCTACTACAACAGGTAATGGGTTATTGGAAATGCCCAAACCTCTGCAAATTAAAGGCTGATGAGTCTGTGATTAGAAACGTAGTTCTTGGATTTTTTTACAAAATGAGCCATGTTATGCAATGAATGGAGGAGAAAATAAGGAGTGTTTATGAATTTTCGATGTCACAAATGTGATAATAAGATGAAATCAAAAAAATAAACAACTGGGTATTGGCCTTCACAGGTAATGTACCTTTTAAGAAATTCTGCAACCTTCCCCCATGGATCTAGTAAGGAATTGACATCTACACCTCTGCCTTTGGTCTGAACTTGCTCAGTGTTGATGAGGAAACCCTTATGTGCATCCGAAAGATGTGTATTTTTGTTAAACCATTGGTCTCCTGTTCTTGGAAACCCTGTTATAGTAGCAATGCTTTCTTCTGATACTAGAATCCTTACCCCATTCACCATTGAATACCCTTTGGTAAGATTTTGACTAAACTCCAATACCTCGTCCTCATTAAACCCCTTCAACTTTTTAAAATACAATATCCAGCCGGCCTGGAGAAATTTTTGGTAGGCCTCTGGGTTTAGTAGCAAACTGTCTAGAGTTGTGAGTTCATATCTCATAGTTGATCCTCCCATGATGTTGCTTGAGAGTCTAACAGGCACGTAGGAGGAGAAACTATCACCTAAATTAGATATGCAACAAGCTCGAATGTGGTTTGCAGAAAGAATACAGTGTCTCAGTTAAAAGAAGTGTGGGTGGAAAGGTGGTGGAGGTGTGTATAAAATTCGGAATGGACGGCTAGATTTACGTTTCCCCCCCAACTAAGTGGATTGGCTCCAGGTGCATCAAGTTATGATAATCGGTTAGTAAATAGGAAATCGTGCTTTTATATCTTCATTACTTTAACACGTAGGATTAATCACGTACTTCATATCTTATCGTACATAACGACCTCTCAGAGTTAACTGCACTATCCAACCGCCATCAGAGTTACGCGGAATAGCTGACATGATGAAGAATCGTGAGAGAAATGACAACTAGAGAAGAAACTGAGTCCTTATTGTAGTTAGCCAACTGGAAATCATCATATGTGAAGTCAAGTCATTATGAAGCAGCACTTTCGGATAGAGAGTATCATTATTGTCTAATCAGTGGTGCTGTGCCATGGAAAGATTGGAGGGATGGAGAAGCATCATTGGAAAAAATGCGAAAAAGAAAGAGTGAAGTGGCAAGAAAGAATAACAATAATTAGTGTATCATCAGGTTCTTCGAAAAAAATGGCAGAGGTAGGTGTTACAGCATGGAAATCAGCCAATTTTAGTGAAAAAGGGGTGTAATAGCATGGAAATCAGCCAATTTATCGGAAGAAGATGTAACAGCAAGGAAATTGGCCAATTTTAGCGAAAAAGGGGTGTAACAGCATAGAAATCGGCCAAACACTACATTACTTAGTTTCTAGGAAGTTTTTCAACTTCCATGAACTAATCGTTTGACTCGTTTTGTGCTACTCAACCTTGTTTTTCATCAATGCACCTACACACACATAACTGCCTGATACCTTTCAAAGCTTTATTAGCATGGTAAAGAAAATAGAGAAATTGCAACTAAAAATAGAGAAATGCAAATTTTGTTGAGGTTATTTATATACAAGATATGAGCAAAAGAAGTCCCAAAGTTCAGAAGGGGAAGGAGCACCTTTCCATTTAAGAATTGATAACCTGTATCAACTGTACTTCTAGTTTTGAATTCTTCCTTAGACAGTGGACGCTGATACAGACCCAAGTGATGACCATTTGCATGTAGTTGTGTATTGGATCCATCAATAGTAATCAACCGGACTGTCCCATTGGGAAAAATGGTGTCTACCTTGTAAGGCCCTAGCCATTGTGTACGCATCTTACCTTGAAATTTCTTAAAGCGTGAATCATACAACAGAGCCCAATATCCTTTCTGGAACAATTTCTTCTTGATGACTCTATCATGCCATTTTGTTCTTTGTTGTTGAATCACTGCGGTTTGATGGATGGCGTCCAAATGCTTTTCATCAAGCTCATTGAGCTGCTATAGTTTGGCTTTCTGTGCCATAGTCAAGTCGAGGTTGACTATTGATGCAGTTCTTAAGGTTTTGATTTCGAATTCAATGGGGAAAACAAGGCTTTTTCCATATACCAACTCATAAGGAGAAAAACCAGTTGTGCTCCTCCAAGTAGTTCAGTAATCCCATAGAGCTTCATGCAATCTGTCAGACCAATCCCTATGATTTTCTCTCACTGTTTTAGTAAGAATGGCTTTGATAACTTTGTTGGTGCTTTCCACCTAGCCATTTCCTTGTGGATGGTATGGAGAAGCTATTCTATGTAAAACATGATATTTACTGAGTAGAGCTTCAAATTTATATGATGTGAAATGGGGTCCTCCATCGGTTACCAATTCTCTGGGAACACCAAACCTAACAAATATATCTTCAAACAAGAATGCTAAGATAGCTTCTTTTGAGGCTCTAATAAGTTCTTTTGCTTCCACCCACTTGGTCATGTAATCTGTACAGACCAATATATAGACTTTCTGATTGGAAGGTGGGTGAATGGGTCCTAAAAAATCCATGGTCCATCTCTCAAAAGGCTCTAACAGTACCTAATACTGGAGAGGCATCTCATCCCTGTGAGTTGGCTGACCCATGCATTGGCAACTGTCACAAGCTTGGACACACTTCTTGGCATCTTGAAATATGCTGGGCCAAAAATAGCCCATCCTTAAAATTTTATGCCCGGTCCTTTTATCAAAAACATGACCCCCATAAGGGCCATCATGGCAAGCTTTCAGCATATCATAAACTTCATCATCCCTCACACATCTCCTGATTTCTTGGTCCAGGCCTGTGTAGAAGAGGTATCCTCCTATGCAACTATACCTAGCACTCTTTTGAATAATCTTCCTTCTTTCTCGGGGAGAAAGATGTGGAGGTACCTTCCATGCAACCAAATAATTAGCAATGTCTGCATACCAAGTTGAGTGAGCAGATACTGCAAACAAATGTTCATCAGGAAAGGAATCATATACAGGTGAATTATCATCAGTTATATGTAATATTGAGAGAAAATCAACAACCACATTTTCTTTTCCTGGTCTATCGACTATAGTGATGTCAAATTCTTGCAGTAGTAACAACCATCTTGTCACTTGGGCATTAGTAATAGGTTTATTCATTAGATATTTAATGGATGTATGCTCAGTATGAATAAATGTGGGATAACCAATTACATAATGCCTGAATTTATTGATTGCATAAAATACTACCAAGAATTCTCTTTCAGTGACTGTGTAATTTAACTCAGCAAGAGCCATGTTCTTATTGATATAGTAGATAGCGTATGGTTCTTTGTCCTCTTGTTGCCCTAGTACTACACCAATTGTAGTGTCTGAGGCATTTGAAGAAATGTGAAAAGGTAGAGCCCAATTGGGCCCTCTCAAGATGGGACCTGTGAACAATTTCTGTTTAAGATCTACAAAGGACAATTCACAGTTGTCATTCCAACGAAATTCAACCTCTTTTGTTAGTATAAAAGCCAATGGAGAGGCAAGTTAGAGAAATTTTTAATGAATCTCCTGTAATTACCAGCGTGCCCTAAAAAACTTCTTACTTCTTTCTGAGTTGATGGAGTTGGAATGTCCAAAATTACCTTGATTTTGGTTGGATCTACCTGAATCCATGCATAATAGATGAAGTTTCCCAGCACTACCCCTTCACACGTCATCATATGGCAATTTTCTATACTTAAATAAAGATGAAACTATTTACATATTTTGAGCACTTTTTCTAGATTAGGCAAAGCTTCTTCAAAATCAGTACCATAAGGTCTAAAGTCATCCATGAATATTTCCATACAATCATTCACCATATCAGAGAAAATACCAATCATGGCTCTTTGGAAAGTGGCTAGTGCATTACAGAAGACAAATGGGAGAACCTTGTAGGAAAATGTACCCCAAGGGATAGTAAAGGTGGTCTTATCTTGGTCCTGTGGGGAAATTTGTATCTGGTTATAGCCACTGAATCCATCTAAGAAAGAAAAGAATTTTTTTCCGGCTAGGTTGTCTAAAACCTGATCAAATGGCTGAGGGAAATGATCCTTCTACATGGCCTTATTTAGGGCTCTATAGTCCACACACACTCTCCACTTACCATTCTTTTTAGGCACAATAACCAATGGTGATACCCACTCACTTTCTAATACAGGATAGATGAATCTGGCGTTGAGAAGTTTTCGAAGTTCTTTCTTAAAAATTTCTTTAAGGTTTGGGTTCATCTTCCTTTACGGTTGGCAAATGGGTCGTCATTATTATTTGATGTATATATGGTAGGTGCATAGTTCATAGGGAATGCTTTTTATATCCATGTAATCCCAGGCAAATGCTTCTTTATGTACAGTCAGTAATTTCAACAATCGGTGAGTTTCAACAGTGGAGAGATCGGGATTGATGTTCAAGGTTTTTCTAGGTTCTACTTCCACAATGACACTCTTAGAACTGACTCTAGGAAATAATTCAACTGTTTTTGTTTCGTCATATGTTGTTACAACGTTCCTTGTTACAGCAGATGTAGTTACAGCTGAATCAATTTGATTGTCAATAGTTTCTGAGAACATTTTCGAGTTCATTTCTTCCTGGGCCATAGGGTCAAAGACTCTGATCAACTGGTGGTGCGTGTTCTGTGTAACAGTAGAGGGGTCACAAATAAAGCAGTTGATTAACTCATCCTTCATCTCATCTTTGAAACTCAAGGCCTTTCCTATAGTTAGCATAGGCAGAGCACTTCCATCCTCAATGTCCATCCATATAGAATTTCCAAGTTATGCACTTGGTGTAGCATGAGGATACAGGGTAAGTTTTTTTTGTGTCATAACCATCCAAGATGGTCATGGAACCATATCTGCAACCAATGAAAGCATCATCTGTAGCTAACCATGGTCATCCTAGAATTAGCGTATGACCTCCCAGACGGTATTTGGGTTGCAAAATGACAAAATAAGTAGGATACTCCCATGAGTCTACTGAAATGACTAAATCATCGATTATTCCTTCTTGTCTAATGGTGGAGCGATCAACTAATTCTAGAACAAGAGGAGTAGGTCGGATTTGTATTCTGATCTGCGTAGTTTCTACTAGCATGATGTTAATTTCTTCCCCTAAGTCAACTAGTACATGTGGAATAGATGTCTGTCCAATTTTAATAGTTACTGTAGGGTTTCATGGGTCGCCATATTTAATAGGTGGAGTTTTGCCTAACATCATCTCAGACAAATCCCCCACTACATGCACTGTGAGGGGATCTTTAGGTTTTCATACAGGTTTTCTGATACAGAGGTCCCTCACAATCTTGGCATAAATAGGCACATCCCATATCGCTTGCAGTAGTGGAATATTAATGTGCATATTTTGCAATTCTTCTAGGAGATTGAAATATGGTAATTCCACAGGCTTGGTAATTTTTAGTCTATCAGGGAATGGTGGGTCTACTGATTCTATAATAGGTTGGTCAATTTCTTCTGTATCAGCATATGGTCTCTCTCCTGATTCCTTATTTGATTCTGAAGATGGAGCATCTTCAATTATTGGCTCAACTATTCTCCCTGATCTTAATTTTATTTCATTACAACGCATAGGAGTAATAAATAAGGCTGGCACATTATGTATGTCTATGTTATGAATGACCTTATTATTTGGGTTTGGGTTAGGTTGCACGGGAATCTAAGGTCATAAGGGAGGATTGTTTGGTAAGGCATTGGGAGGAAATTGTAGTTGTAGCTGCTGGTACGGGGGTTGGAACTTTTGTTGATAGGGGTTCCATTGGTGATGTCTTTGATAACTAAGTTGTTGTTGAGGGCCTCTCGCGTATGGGTTCCATTTCCCATAGTGATTTTGTTTTTGGGGCATAGGTAACCATGCATTGGGATCCTGATAAGAGGGTGGCATTTGATTTGGAGGGGGGGCATTTGTCTGGCCATATGGTAGCTGATTGTTCCAATAATTAAATGTTGGAGGAGAGAATTGAGAGTTCATACCTTGACCTCTTGGTTGCCATTGTCTTCTTTGTGTTATTAGATAGACAACCTTTGCTTCCTCATTAGTTGCCTTCATTGATGCTTTTACACCTGGTAGAGAAGGACATTGGTTAGTGGCATGCTCTAATTCACAAATAAGGCATACCTAGACACTGTTCAGTGGGCACTCCCTTGATGGATGTTTCTTTCTACATTTTGGATAGAAAATGCACAATGCTTGCTCTGATTCTGCTTGTTTCTGTTTGACCTGCAAAGTATCCATTTATGAGGCAAAAGAGTTAATCATCTCTATTTTGAAATTTTCTAACAGATTACCTATTTCTGCTCTTGTTGCTCCTCCATTGGCTGATTTCTGTACCCTTGAAAAGTTGGTATCCTTGGTAGTTGACTTATTCCTTGTAGATCCTCGAGAACATCTTTTGCAGAGATCTACAATGTCCTCATAGGATTCCTTAGATATATCTCCCTTGCCAAGCATATTTAGCATATCTAAACAATCTTCTCTAACTCCTTTTAGCAAAATGGTTTTCAGAATGTCCTTACTCACATCTAGATGTCCATACCTTTGTAGATTATATTGGAGTCACTCCATAAAGTCTTCAAGGGTCTCGTCCTCCTTCTGTGATATCTTGAATAGTTCCTCTCTCTGTTCCTTTGTTCGACAGTAGTCTTGGTATTCTTTCAGGAAAATCTTCCTCATTTGTACCCATGTTGAAATGTTTTCTCCTCCAAGGCTCATGAACTGTCTTAACGCATTACCCTTTAATGTAGCTAGAAAGAATTTAAGATTCTATGCTGTGATAGTGTAGTCATAACTTCTACACAAAATGTCAAATTCAAACAGAAACTCATCTGGATCTTTAGTAGATAATCCATGAAAATTTGGGAGAGTTGAGAGAGGTATGTTTTTCATAGGAGCCATCCCTCGTGTGGGAACATCAGAAATAGGAAAAACCAGGGTAGAGATAGTATTTGCATTGTTTACCTGATCCTCATTGTTTTGTGGATTCTCTTGGTGGAGCTCTTCTTCATTGTCCCATTGATTCTCCATGTGTTCTCTTTCTCTCCAAACATCATCTCACTCTTCTTTAGTGACTATTCGACTATTGATCTGATAAGCACCTTCTTCTAGATTTTCCCTGTTCTAGGCTATACTTCCTTGATCTTCAATGTTCTCCAGTGTTTCTTGCTGATTTGTTGGTGACAAATCTTTAGCTTCGACTTCAACTTCAGCTTCAGCCCTTGAAGAGAGCGATGTTTTGAGAAGGGGTATTTCTGCTGACTGCGGATCATGTCTTCTTGGAGGATTTGTAGGGTGAAAAATATATCTTGAAGAAGAATATTCTCTTGCGATAATCTCATCAACAATGGTTTGTCTCCCCAGTATGTTAGGATTTCTTCCTCTACGTCCTCTAGTACCTATAAGGTTAGTATTTTGGAGGATTCGCTCTCGCGTTTTCTGATTCATGCAGACTATTCATTCCTAAGAAAGAAAACTAATGTGCTTACCAAAATCTATAATTGTCTTCCCCGACAACGACGCCAAAATGTTGGGCACTTTAATTATCTAATTGAATAGAAAATCAAAGTGTTCAATATAAATTGTCAACCTAGGGAAGTCTATTATTTCAAGATAATCATGCACAGTCTATGCTAGATTATGAAAGCATCTCTAATCTAATTGTAGTAGGGAAGACAAACATTATCACTAACACAATTGTGCTAATACAACTGGAGTTCTACTGTTTTGAAATCATAATTGCAATCTAAACTGATGAATATATAAAAACCCTGGATTGCCTACTCTAATCTAACTTTCTAATTTACTTTTGCAAGAAGAAATTCTATACTATTTACAGAAAGGAAATCTACTTATTGCAAGAAGGTACTTCACACTTTTATTTATTGGAAACAAGATTTTAACCTAATGCAGAAAAAAGGGGAAGCAGTTCTCCAACAATGTTCAACAATGGACTTCTAATTCTCATGNCCTTTTTTCTGCATTAGGTTAAAATCTTGTTTCCAATAATGCAGAAAAAAGGGGAAGCAGTTCTCCAACAATGTTCAACAATGGACTTCTAATTCTCATGAGACAAGTTTATGCGCATCTAACAAGAAGGAAGTAAACTATAACAACAGTTGTATTCTATAAATGTATAACAATTAAATCATTCGCATTTAAAACAACTAACCTAGAATTCAAAATAGAGGGGAATCGTGAGGAAGGTGGGCCCTTTCCTTCTCACTGAATTTGCTCAATGAAATAGGTTATAGTCTGCTAAAGAAATTCAATCCACTCTTTCATTTAGTTGTTGAAAATGTTTGTGTACAATAAGTGTTTCTTTTCTTTATCGAGTAAAAAAAACTCCTTTTCATTAAAAAATCTCTGCTATTTAAAGTTAGAGTCATTTAGTAGAACGTAAACAGAACAGTCTTGAGAATCCCCAATTCTCAAGTTGTTCATTTGATATCATTAATACAAAATCTAGAACTCTCCTTGATCAACATTGTAAGCTAACATATCTAATCAGCAGATGTTGCAGTAGTCGTACAACAATAGGACTGGTGGCGTCTATTGTAACAGCTTCCAGGATTGATGACATCCATTGCAGCAGTCATGTAACAACTTCCAGGATTGGTGGCATCCATTGCAACAGTCATGTAACAGCTTCCAGGATTGGTGGCATCTGTTGCAGCAGTCATCTAACAACTTCCAATATTGGTGGCATCCATTGTAGCAGTCATGTAACATCTTCCAAGATTGACGCATAGCTGTAACAACAATGAGTTTCTCGAAGTGGGTTGTTCTAATCATTTTGATCATTGGTTAAATTATTTCATGGGTAAAATATGTGAACGTTACCAATCAAACATGCTAAGTAAATGAAAATATAAAAGCGAGATGAATAGTTCATACCTTGGGAAAAAGGGTCTTAGTACTCATTATAATAGTCATTTAGAATAGGAATGAGAAAGTTGAATGGGCAAAAGATGTAGTGAAAAAGGGACATTTATGGGTCCTAACACTGTGCAAGCCAAGAAGCGAGTTGATGAACTAGTAAAGCAATCTCAAGAGTTGGATAAATCAATATAGAGAGAACACACTCCCTGAGTCACTCGGGACAAGACATAGGTTAGTTTTGGGGGTTTGTTGGAGTAGGATATTTTTTGGTTCACTATAGAAAAGGAGGTAACTAGATGTGATAGAGGAAAGAACTCATGCTAGGAAACAAGGGAGCCAACGTGATAGAGGGAAAATGAAGCAGTGCATTGGGAAAGAAGGAATACCAACTTAGAGTCAATGAAAGATAGAGTTGGATCAAAGACTAACCATGTGAAAGGAGTTAGAATGTGGACAAGTGGATTCCACTTAGAATTATTTTTTTGAGTCATAATGTAATGGTTTTTACCCATTTTGTAGTATAAATAGAAGATGTATGAGGTAGATTGAGGTTTATTTTGTTTCTTTTGATGAAATAAGTCATTATCATTTTTTCATGAGAGAAGTAATTTGATCATCCTTTTGAGTTTTGATTCAAATTCTGTATTTTGTTGAGAGATGTAGAGCTCTAATGGAGTCAGAGTTGAGGTGTACTTGAGGGTCAAGTCGCAAGTTGTGGAGCTTGGTGTGAGGCTTGTCAGCCTCACCAATACTAAACTATGATGTATTGTGTGCATCTGTATTTTAAGGAAGAATTAATAAAGAAGAATATATTTGTCGACGTAGCCTCGGGGGTGAACCATGATAAAATATTGTGTTTTAATTTGTTTGAATGATTTTTTTTGTTTATGCAATTATGAATGAATACTTATATGAAGGAATGGGTTTAATTGCAATGCACACTAGAAGAATTATGTAGAATAGATGTCGTTGACTAGATAAAATGGAATATATAATGTATGTTATTGTATAATTCATGTTAAAGTATAAGTATAAGTAAAAATAACATCCCCAACCCCTTCCATGACTTCAGACATATTCATTTTACAGTCACCCATAAGCCATCTCGAGTGAGACTGTGTTGTGCACTCTGTGTGTGGTGTAGCCTTTTGGTTTACCGGAAGGGTCAATGGTGAAAAGAGTTTTGTTGGATAGCTAAGGTAAAACCCAAGTCAACCCATACATCCAACATTCCCCCATGTTCCCATAGTGATTTATTTGTCTAACTCCATTGTCATCACTCCTTTATCATGCAATAAAATATTGATCGACTTGTAAAGTGATCGAATGTACCTTCCTCTTCGTCACTTCAAAAATTCCTTCTCTTCAACAATGTATGACTTTGTATTATCAACTAGAACCTCAACAATAAATGCTACAGCAATATTTTCTAACCAGAAATCCACTACACGTGAATTTATTATTGACTCTTTCCAAAAACGAAATATTCTCAGTAGTACACTCTACTGGTGTGATCCAATTAGTTGGATGAGTATCCTTTAACCTCAATATCCACTACTGCAGCAACTATAGAAAATAACAGAAAAAAGGCTTCATGGAGATTAGTAAACACATACCTTTCCAAATACTAGTGCGATGTATACCTGGAACTTCTTATCTCTTTATGTGAAAACTAGAGTTGTTTTGTTTCCAAGCATATTTCAATCTCCTTCTTAGTTGGATTCCATGGCCTAAAAATTCCTTTATACCATTTCATTCTCTTCACTTTCCTTCTCTTAAAATCCATTCTATTCTAATATTTTGAGTTCCAACTGGAAAAGAAACCATTTGTTGGATGTATGGGCTGACCCGGGTTCTATTTTAGTTCTCTAACAAAACCTTGAAAACCATCGGCTCTTATGGAGACCAGAAGGCAAAACTGTTCACATAGGGTGCAATGAATTCTCACATGATATGGCTTATGGGTTAATGGAAGACCCATTTTTTTGCAGTCATGGAAGGGATGGTGTTCATGGGGTTGTTAGGCATACTACTCTACTTCAACATTCATCAAATATACCATATTCATTCATTAACATTCATTTTTCAATAAATATCATGACTAATCTAGTGCACGCTGCATTTTAACTCTAAAAAATACATTCATTCATTCATACATTCATTATAAACCATATAGAATCAACATTCCACACAATGACACAATTTTTTACCATGGTTCACCTCCCCTCAAATACGTCCACAAAGATCTAGCATTATCTGCTTCTTTATTCATCTTCATCAAAATATTGTGTTGCACACATTACATCAGAGGTGCATTTTAAATGCACAAGTATGGGTGAGGCTAACCAGTGTTGCACCAAGATCCGCATCTTGCAACCTCACCCTCACTTACAATCCATAAGTTTCCAAAACTAACTCAATATTATCTCCACATCTCTCAACCAAAAACTAGTAACTGCGACTCATAACTCATTCAAGACTCAAAATGACACTCTACTCAACTCTAGATTAGATGATATCCTCAGATCTTACAATACATATTTATACTACCAAAATAGGCAAAAACCATTTACATTAAAGAACAAAACCCCAACCCTAAGTGGATTAGGTTTGTCCACATTGTAACCTTTCATACACGGCTGGTCCATAATCCAATTGTTTACTCGTCATATTGTCCTTCTTTATTCCTTTGAATTTCCTTTTCCTCACGCTATTTTTCCTTCCTTCTAGTGTCTTCCTTTTCATTATCTTATGGCACATGGTCCTATTCTGGTCCCAATTCTAATTGTATTCCAAAATTATTGTGCATTTCCCCAAAATAGCCTGCTCCAACAGTTCGTTATCATTTTCCCACCATATCAAACATCAGCGCAGAAATGAGGTACACTTGTTTCCAAGGTAAGTATAGTTTGATTTTTTCAAATCCTTCATTTTTTTTATTCATATAGTAGAATTATTCCACTTATATTTTTTTTAGCCTTCTCATTGATTCCCTTATTATAAAGGGTCAAGTGATAAGGCCAATCGTTAGGAGGGGATGGTATTCCCTTTGGTAATCCTTTCTTTCCACCACTATATTAAAGTTTAAAGGTAATATAACCTTGTGTCAATGTGTGTTTATCATACAAATATTATCCATGGTTTGTTCAACCCATATCAATGGTTTAATCCATATGATTATGAATTATTTTTATTTTATAAAATACAACACTATGAAATCAATATTGTATAATAATATATCACTCCATTATTAAATGTTGTAAATCGTTAATTACATCCTTAAATTACACTAAATTTTGGTCATATATTCTTACAACTATGATCCTAACTCTTACGAGATTAGGCTCATCATGGAGTTTCAATCTATGACTTCGTAGACAACTATCATCCAGCGGTAAATGCACATATCAAGTTATATCAAATACTTTCTCTTTGAAACACTTTCACTCTATGTAGACTTCAGTTAACACTGTGGTAGGGTGCCATGTCGTGGGTGCGATTATGTTCACTGGAATTAGTCTACCTAACAGTACCCATTTCTTAAATGTATTGGGTTACAAACATACTGTCAAACTCATTGTTATGAAAAAATATCCATTCTTGTTTTTTCCAACATAGAGGTCTGGAACTCTCACTCTGCCTATACACCTTTGGGTTTTAACATCTCTTTATGACCTTTGGAACAAAGGATTTGCAGCCCACAGTGGCTGCATAAGATAATACTGGTCAAAATTTGTATTTATATAGTCATTCGATTTACCACATCTTTTATAACTATTTTTTAGTTTTACCAATTCATATTGTTACTTTGGTTCATATAGATTCGTAGTGTCTATGGAAATTTTTTTTTTGTCTTCGGTGCTTTCACGAGATTCCCAACCTCCATTGTAGGTATTGAATGGATTTTCTTTTAAGTTATGTCCTATAATACACCTCATAGATTTACCATTTATTCTAATAGAGAAATAATAACTTTGACACAGGGTTAGACATCCCTCTAGTGTATACAAGCCTATACAGTTGATTCCTGAATGAAAATCATTCTAGGTTACACTCACACGAATAAATCATTGTTACTAATAACACTTTTCCTAGGTTCCTCGGTACAGGCAAGGTTGAATCTCACACTACCCATAATATATTAATAAGCTTATGGGATCAAGCTGTAGTTTTCACACTACTTACTCTCAAGGTAAAGATTACTATGTTAAAAAATGTGGTTTTTGTTTCCATGCGACTTAGGTTTTAATTTTAGTTCCTAAAAAAATCATTGCTAACCTACGTTTGGTGGTTGCAGGTTGTCAACTCCATGGAGCATGAACCAGAAAATTCTAAAACTTAAGATGTATCCAAGCGTTAATAGTCTTGTACCATCCTTGAGAACTAGGCCAAGGTTAACCTCGATACTATGGCTCTTTCTAGGGTTTCAATATTTATACTAACCCTCATTTGAAACACTTGGAAAAATTTTACACCATAATTGTAACAGGTAATAAAAATCCAGAGTACTTTTTCTTCTCGGGGTTTCAAATACAATATAATCGAAATTGTTAATATTGTAAGTATTATCCAGAGTGCAGGTATATTGTTATAAGCTCTCGAATTAACTCGCCATTTAGGATTTAATACTCATTATATATTTAACATTGTTATTTTCGTTGACCATAACATGGACAGTGTAATGTCCCCCAACCACCCTTGTCGGGGACAACATCACCAACTCAAAACCCAACTATTCTGAAACCAGATTGTAGCATACCCAGCCACCATGGTTGATCATGTTACTTGAAACTATCATGATATGATATGCGTATATATATAATGCAATTTTAAATAGACATAAAGATTTTGTTCATACACATATTCATGCGGAAACGACAATAAACACATACATGCAATATATACAGGAAATTTTGATAACATTCAGACATGTACCTAAAAACAACATTTAAACATAGCATGTACAATTAATATACATTTGGTACTTATCTTTTATGAGAATACCACTGACTGTGTGCATACCTTCCACGAACCTCCAAGCCTTAGACAACACTGCTCCAAGCTATCAGCAGTGGGTCACCCTTGAGCTAGGACTAAAATTCACTAGGGAAAAGGAATCCTAGGATAGTTTGAACCTACGGAAAGTTTCACAATGCAACAAGAAGGATTTTCTCCAAGGAGCCTACTTACACCCACTACTCATAGACTCTCATTCCCCCTGTCCCACCCCGAGAATATGCACCTTCATTGTTTCACAGTCCATCGACTGCTCCAATTCCTTTCTAGGGATTCATAAATAGGCTGGATCATGAATTCTCAGATATTTGTAGCTTTCGTTGGACTCCCTCCAAGAGAAATCACTTCCCCAACAAACTCTCTCACCTAGAAAAAGTTGCTCACAGGCCCAACAACCTTCTTCTTCAACCATAGGCCTGACAAATCACCTCTTAAAACCACAACCAAAAAATAGTGTAAGGAAAGGGTATGGTTCAAAAATTACAAAAGTTCACGATGACATAGTTTCAACAATGGTGGAAATGGATCTAGATGTGTGCCTTCTTAGTGCGTGCGCAAACATGGAAATTCCCACATAAATTTGCATGCATCCTGGTGACAGTTGTCTCTCGAGAAGCTCATTCCTATCCACTTGGAGTTTGTTCCTCTCCCCAAAGGAACTTAGGATAAATGTGTTTATTTCTCAACTTTAAATACATTACAATATTTCTTTGGGTTAAGACTTCAATATTAACCCCTCTTTTCTATCCTCTCAACCCCATTCCCTTTCCTTTCCTAGTGGAGCTTAGTCCCCCATAACTCTTTCTTCATGGTTAGTCTACACGCAACAAAGTATTTTATTAATAATTTGCATAATTACATATACAAAATCAGGCCTAATAAGCACATAATACTACCCTATTATAATTACTTGGCCCACTAGCCTATAAACATCATTACATTTTATAGGGATCGGCCTTGGGGTATTACAATCCCCTCCCTTTACCTTTTCTTTGTCCTCACTGCAGCTCATTTACATAATATCAACAAGATTTTCAAAATCTTCAAAACAATGCGGATATTCTGCCCGCATAACATCTTCATGCTCCCATGTTGTGTCTTCAGTACCATGCCATGTCCATTGGACCTTTATAAGCCGATTCCATAGATTTTTTATTTTCTGGTCCAGAATGTGTACTAGATGCACATGAAAAATGCTTTTTTTCTCCACCTGAATCACAGTCCAATCAATAACATCATTAACATCAAGTATATATTTCTTAAGAAATGATACATTGAATACATTATGTATAGACATAGATGCAGGTAATGCAAGAATATAAGATACTTGACCAATCCTCTCTAGGATTTCAAATGGACCACAATATATGGATGCCAACTTGGAACAGTTTCCCAACTTCAGGGAACTTCTATTGGATTTCACCTTCAAGAAAACATGACCACCAACTTTAAATTCCCTGTGAGTTATGCCTTGGTCATCATAACTTTTCTTCTTTTCTTGGGTAGCCTTTAAATTATGTTTCATCTTCATCATTTTCTCTTCCATTTATCTTAGCAACTGTGGCCCAACTACTACTCTATCAGCTGGGTTGTCCCAACTTACTGGGGTGTTTCACTTTTTTCTATAAACTACCTCAAATGGGATCATCTTCAGTGATGCTTAGTACCCTTGTTGTAGGAAAATTATACCAAGTGTAGATAATCCTCTCATTTATATGGTTTTTCCACCACATACATCGTTAACATATCCTCTCTCACTTCATTCACCCTTTATGTTTTCCCATCAGAACCTGGGTGATAAGATGTGTTGAAGTTCATATTTATTCTGAACCCTTTGAATAACCCATTCCGAAACTTTGAGGTAAAATTTGGGCCTCTGTGAGACACAATTGTCTTGGGTAGGCCATGTAAGCGTGCTACTTCCCTCATATAAATATCAACAACAATGGTTTCTTGTGAGTAACCTTCATCGGAATGAAATGGGTTGCTTTAGTAAGCTTTTCCACCACCACCATGATATCATCATGCTGCTTTCTTTTTCTGGGTAATTTGGTGATGAAATCCATTGTCACCAATTCCAACTTCCACTCAAGAATGGGTAATGGTTCTAGCAACCCCGCTAGGTGTCTATGCTCATCCTTGAACTTTTGACACTCCATACATTTAGCAATGTACTCTATAATCTCCTTCTTCATGCCTGGACAATACTATTGTCTCTTGACTGCTGAAACTATTTTCTGATTTCTTGGATGTCCCACATAAGGTACATTATGCATCTCTTTTAAAATAGTACTCCTCAATTCATTATAATTGGGTACATAAATTTTGTTCCTGTACAGAATAATTCCATCAATTCCCAATTCATAGTCTTCATCTTTCTGCTACATTTTACCTTGTTGTAATTTTGTTACCAATTCCATGTACTACAAATCAGCTTTTGCGGCCTCAAAAATTCTTCCTTTAAGAACCATTTGATACATGCTAATGGTCATAGCATGTAGTTCATGCACTCTCTTGATCAGTGCATCATCCACTTTGTTCTCGTTTCCTTTGATGTGATTAATATCAAAGTCATAATCACAGAGGAATTCCAACCATCTGCTCTTCCTAACATTCAAAGTTGGTTGGTCAAACAAATATTTCATAGCATTATGGTTTTTCCTCATCTCAAAACTATTTCCCATGAGATAGTTCCTCCACTTATTCAAAGCGTGCACTATGGCTGCCAACTCCAAATAATGAGTGACATAGAGCCTTTCATTCTCTTTCAGTTTTCTGGACTCGAAACATATCACAAACCCATTCTAACTAAGGACTCCACCAAGTCCTTTCTTGCACGCATCTACGCAAACCAAGAAATATTCATTTGGATTAGAAATCCTTAGAATTGGAGCACTGGTTAACAACTACTTCAATTGTTGGAATCTCTTTTCACACTATGTTGTCCATCAAAACTTCACCCCTTTCCATTACAAGGAAGTGATTGGGTGAGAAATTATTGAAAACCCTGTAATGAATCTTCTATAGTAGCCATCTAGACCCACGAAGGATCTGACTTCTATCACATTCTTAGGTGTTTTCCACCCTTTAATGGACTCAATATTTCCCGGTTCCACTAGTATTCCTTCTTCAGATATGATATTCCCCAAATACAGAATTATGTTTTGATAAAATGAGCACTTGCTCAATTTGGCATACAACTAGTGCTCTCCTAGCACTTGTAACACCATCCTCAAATTATGCTCATGTTCTTCTTATGAATTGGAATACACAAGGATGTCATCCAGAAATACAATGAAAAAATTGTCTAAGTATTCCCTGAAAACACCATTCATCAAGCACATAAAAATAGTTGGTTCATTTGATAACCCAAATGGCACCACTGTGAATTCGTAATGACCATACCTTGTCCTAAAGGTGGTATTGTTGATGTCTTCATATCTAATCCTTACTTGATGATATCCTAGCCTGAGATCAATCTTGGAGAATATTGTTTCATCCTTTAACTGATCAACGAGATCATTGATTCTTGGAAAATGATACTTTTTATTTATAGTCACTTTGTTCAACTGTCTGAAATCGATGCACAATATCAATGTCCCATATTTCATCTTCACGAACAAGACCATTGCACCCCAAGGTGACACACTTGGGCGTATATACCCCTTCTTCAACAACTCTTCAAGATGCAATTGCAGCTCCTTCAGCTCAAGTGTACTCATTCTGTAGGACGTCTTTGATATTGGAGTTTCTCTAGGCATCAAATTTATAAACAAATCAATATCTCTCCTTGGTGGTAGTCCTGGTATCTCCTTGAACACATATTCACAATATTTCAGGACTGCATGATCCTCGAGATTTGGCACCTTCTCCTTAGGTGTTTCTTCCATATGGGCTACAAATATTTGGCAGCCCTTCCTGTAATACTTCTTCAATTGTATTGATGAGATATCTCAGACAATAACTTCCCGAGGAATTCCTTGGATTGTTCTTGGGTTCCCTTCCTCATCTAGGAAAGTAAATGTCTTGTTATGATAGTCTAGGATAGCTTAGTGTTGGTCCAACAATTCCATACCAATTAGAAAATCATATGAACATAATGGAAAGATGTTCAAATATTCCTTGGTACTTAGACCATTCATGTCCACTGGACATGATTTAACCAGCTCAACCACTTTTCTCTTGGCTCCTGTAGCCAACTATACCAGCCAAAAATTTTCATGCTGGTTAAATCATGTCCAGTGGACATGAATGGTCTAAGTACCAAGGAATATTTGAACATCTTTCCATTATGTTNTTAGAAAATCATATGAACATAATGGAAAGATGTTCAAATATTCCTTGGTACTTAGACCATTCATGTCCACTGGACATGATTTAACCAGCTCAACCACTTTTCTCTTGGCTCCTGTAGCCAACTATACCAGCCAAAAATTTTCATGCTTGTGTCTTGGTAAAATCAATCTTTCCACAACTTTAGGATCTATGTAACTATGGCTAGCTCCTGAGTCTATTAAAATAGTAAATACATGCTTATTGATCATACCGTCAACTTCAATCATGTGTGATTGAAACTCATATTGCTTGTTTTCTAGGTCTGCATAGATCCTCAAAACACTTATGCCCATGTCCTCCACTATTTCTGCTTGTTGTACATTACGGACAAGTCTCACTTTGTCAATTTTGTGAGGAAAATATCTATACTTGTGGTCTCCTTTACAGCCCCAACATTGAATATGTTCCTGCCTTGTCCCTAGCCCACCTACCTCATCCATTCTATGCTCTCTAAAAGATGGTTGTCCTTAAGGAGTTTTTTTAAAAAAGGGTGGATTTTCCCCTTTCTCTTCTGCTCCTTATTAAACTTCTTCTTGTCCTCCCAAGACTTATGGAAGGTATGCTTTCCTTTTTGCTAATCATATAAGAATTTTTATCTCCTTATGGTTTCTTCCAGAGTCTTTGGATCATCATATTGGATTTTATCACTTATGAAAGATGGAATTCCACTTAGGTACCTCTAAATATTTACTGTCTCATCCTTGATGAATGAGACATACTTCAACAACTCTTAGAATATCCTTCCATATTCATCAATAGTCATGCTACCTAGTTTGATTTCAAAGAATGCTTTCATCTTTTTATCATAATACCTCTTGGTTAGGTATTTATTCTCAAAATGCCTCTTGAATTCCTTCCAAGTCACATTTTTCTCTCTGAGGTGTTGCAATTGCACCAATTGATCCCACCACATGGATGTCTTTCCTTTAAGATGGTAGATGGAAATTATTCCCTCTGCATGAGAAGAATAGTTATACAGTTGGAGGTGCTTCCTCATGCCTATCAAACATGTCTCAACATCTTCATCCTTCTTGTTCTCTCCATCAAAAGTAGAAGGTTTTACCTTATTCATTTATCCTTTCAACTCATCCACTCTATACCTCCTATGCTTCTTGATAGGGGATGGAGTTGAACTATTGTCTGCTATCCTATAGGAATGATTTTGAAAGTGATGGTGATGTATACTACCACTCCTTGATCTTCCTTTATTATCAGGGGTCCCATGAATTCATGATTTGTTGGAGTCACTCTCTTTATCCACTTTCTTTTCAATTCTTTCTAGACTCTCAATTAAATTCATGTTGAATTGTTCCTGCTAATCCTTGGCCTTCATAATCCTCTCATTATCATCCTTGTGGCTCTAGACATCTGTTTGTAGTTTTCTGAGGGCCTCATCCATATTTATGTCTTCCTCCCTATCCATTGGAGTTGGTTCCTTCTCTATCCAACTAGACATTCAACCCTCTGTTTTCATATTCTTGAATGAATACTACCTAAGTATTATCCATCACTTCTGCACTATGCACTAACTCTGAATTGACAGTTGTTAATTCTACAAAACTCTGTAGCGAACGAAACTTTGTCAAGCTAACTGTTCTTAATAATTTTGTGAAAGCATGAATCATTCTGATTCATTAATATATATCAAAATCCTTTTTTGTTTATTTCCTAAGAAATTGATTTTTTAGATCCAGTTTATGGGTGAACAATTATCTTCTATTTTTCAAGACCTTTCCAATGGTTATTTCCATGCACAATTTTGAGTTTTGAGAAGGAGGTTATGGCTACTTGAACAAATTGTCCCTTTTTGTTCTTACAAAAAACTATCAGGCTCTAGCCCCTTTTTTCTTTTTGGCCCCAAAAATCATATGAATAGGGATGTGACCGTATGCTAACAACTAGGTGCTCATTCTTTTCTTTAGGCCTCCAGGGCTCCAGAACTTTGGAGGATCTTCCCCATTACCATACATTTTCCTCGAACGTCGATTCTCCAAATAATCGAAGGATGTACAAACCAACAATACTTATTCCTCATTTAGATCTATGGTGGATAGGAGCTCCGAGACTTCGAGCTTCGACAGCTTCCAAAACACATCACAACAAATCTTCTGGACTGCTGAACAAGAGAACCCACGAAGGACAGTGGATCTACGATCCACCATCTCTGATCGAATATATGTTGGATAGGATCTCCAGGACTCTGGGATTTGACGATTTATAAAAAACAACAGTACCAATATCCCGAAGTGTCTATCCACCGGAGATCCGCTCTCTTGCCTCCATATGTCATTTGTGATCTGTTAGCCCTTAACCAAGTTTTGGGGAGATCCTTGGTAAATTTGACCTATTTTGGGACTTCGACAACATGTCAAAGATGGAGCACAAGACGAAGAAGAGATCGCAGGATATCGGCCCCTTTTTGGGTCCTTTTTGGGATTTAGGAATATGTAACAGGAATGGGATGTTGGCCCATGGGTTTACCCATGTTTAGACCTATTTTGTAAAGTATAAACAGATGTCTAGGCAATCTAAGGAGAGAGGGGGGAATGGGCATCTATGTGATGTAAGGTCGATAAGCTAAGTGCTAAGTGCAGGTATGATTTCTAGATGCTTTGTGCATATTGTGAGAAACTGTAGAGCTAAGTGCAAGTGTTTTTAACAGACTGTGAAAGGCTTTGTGCTAGACCTAGCTCGGGGAAGGAGGATCTAGTGAGCTGCACATAGATCTCTTGTCCTATGTCGATTAGGGTTTGTGTGGCTCTATACATGTAGATGAATGATTGAAGCTAATAAAGAAGAAGAGTTGGTGGATGTATCCCTAGGGTGGGGGTGAACCATGTAAATATTGTGTTATTATTCTCTGTGTTCTGATGTATTTATGTGTTATTTTCTAAGTGCTTGATATATATATATATATATAGATAGATAGATATGCTTATGCTTTGTGCTTATGATGAATCAGGATGTTAGATCTGATATAGGTGAATGTTCTTAGTGCTTGAATCTGCTAGATCTGATCTAGTTCTTTATGTTAAGTGCTTAAATACATTAGATCAGGGTGAATGTTGCGATGCTCTATTTTCTCTGCGGAGTATATATTGGTTAAACAATGATGAAATAATGGTGTTAAGTGCTCTATTAAGTATTATAATCACATATATCTGTCCCAACTAAGGTTGCAGACACCTGAGTCTTGAAACAACCCCTGACTCTACCTTGGATGAGACTTCATCTGCTTCGCAGGTGTTTCTGAAAGGGTCGGTAGTTAGGGTTTTGTTGGTGCGTTGTTGTAGTGTTGAACCCTAGGTCTACCCCTGTTCCAACAAATGGTTCCATTGTCAGGACCTGAAACTATGATTGTTGGGAACTGAGGAAGAAGAAGCTACGTGCAAAGATCCGACCTGAAATTGTGAAAGATCTATGTGTAGATCTGTTGCTCTAGTGCGCAGTACTCTACTTAGTTTGACAATCTCTGTGATAAGGAAAATAAGTCTGATCTGAAGAAAAGAGGTAAGATATGAAAGCTTCGTGCTCTGAGAAAGGTAAAAGTGAGACTTTTTTATTAAAAGAGGTAAGATCTCAAAGCTCTGTGCTCTAATAATGGCAAGAATATTGAAAAGTTCTAGATCTGAAAGCTTTGTGCTCTATAGAAGTAAGATAAGTGGAAATTTTTGTTTCTAAAGTATGGATCTAGGTATGTTTGATAGATTCTATCCTAACTTGAAAACTAGGGTAGATGAAAGAAGAATTGATATGAGTAGATCTGAAAAGAATAGTGAAAAATATGTTATACCTATGCATAGAAAGAATGTTTGGACTAATAAGTGTATGTGTGACCCTAGAAAGAAATTTTTGCAGGTTAGCTACCATGATCCTAGCACACAAAACAGGAAATACTGGGGATCATTTAAAAGAAAGAGAGGATTAACCCTCTGTTACAGTTACAGAAAACCAAGACATCTTGCTAAGGAATGCCCTGGGAGAAGACCTAGTTGTATTTGCTGTAAATCTATGAACCATGAAGTTTTGGATTGCCCTAAAATGGTTGTTAAGATTGAATAAATCAACATGATACAATAAAAACCTAAGGCAGATCCATAAACTAAGATTATGACAGAGTCCCAAAAATAATCAGAGAAAGCATTGATACAGATGAAAGAAACCATGAATGACCACCAACATGTCAGATTATCAAAGATCTTCAAAGAAAAATAATGCCTTGAAGTAAGAATAAGAGACTTCGACATTGATTGTGTTCTAGATGAGGAAACATGGGTGAATATCATGACAGAGAGAAATTGGGAAGCTATAGCAAGGCCTGCTATGATTCCTTCATTAGGAGTGATAGGACTATTCAAAGGAAAGCTGATAAACCTATGTGGAAAGCTCACTCGGATACCTATGAATGCTAATGGAACCTCGACAGAGGAATATTTTGAGATTATTAGATTTATTGAGAACAATGCCACATTTACCATGCTATTAGGAAAACCTTGGATTGAAAGAGATCAAGCCAGAAGGCAAGAAGAAGAAGAAGTTTTAAAGAAGAAGAAGAAGCAAGATTTAAAAGAACTCATGACTAGAAGGATCATACACTTGATTCAAGAATAGAAGAAAAGATTGAAGATATTTAGCACCAGAGACCCGAATGTTGAAGTTGCAAGAACACTATAAGACCCACAAAATATTGAAGTACCTATTCTAGATAAAGAAGAAGGATCACCCTCGATTATTAGGAAAGAATCTCAACAACGCGAAGTAACTATGCCAAAAGAATATACAAATTGGAATGGAAAAAGGCATGCTGAGACAAAGCTCACTGGGAATAAGGATAGAAATATAAGTAAAAAGATAGCTAAGATCAAAAAGTTGCAGAAGGTTCTAGAAGGAACCTCGCATAAGGAAAATTTGCAAAATTAGAGCTTCGCCGGGATATCAGAAGTGACACATGGCACTTTGCCATGACAAAGAAATATAGTTGTTGGGGACATTATAATCGTTAGACCAATGCGTTGAATGGGTAGAAAGACATTTATGCACAGAAAACTCGCCATCCGACCATTAGGACCGCTTCATAATGGACATAATAGAGTTTATGAAGGCTTTATACCCGTTGCAAGCGACCCATTGTCGAGTTACCTATTTATCCCGTCGCACCATGCACCAAGAAAACTTTTTCCAATCGCGAATTTGAGATCACAATTTTTTTTATTTTACACAGTGGTCATTGCGATATTTCCCTCTATCCTATTGCAGTGTCTAAGTTACCCTCCAAACCTGAGATTGTTAACCCCGATTGTGTATGTCAGACGAGTTGAGCGCTGCCGAGAAAGTTGTTGAAGAAGTTCTGATTGGCCTCATGACTGAGAGAGTCATGTCGATGTTTATAGGTGTACAAGAATCACCGACAAGAGAAATTATAGCCTCTCCATCCACTACTCACAGAGCCGGACCATCCCATCCATCAGATGAAAAGAGAACCAAGCACAGGGATGATCTAGCGAATGCCAAATTGATCCCAACTCTATTACCTGCCTATATTCCACCATCTGAGTGGTGCAGTAAATCGAGACAGTGTGCCCAGAGATTTTGAATACACCTTGGTTTAGGTGTACCTCCCGAAGGGGATACACGCAATTCGAGCAGCCCAAGATAAGATTGTAGCATTGAAGTTTAGCGACTTCAACCTTGGAGATCGTAAAGTCTATAACATGCTCACTCCACATAGGTACCTGACCAAAACTAAGAGGAATAATTCAAAGATAATCCCCCAGTCGTGGACTATGAACCTCACGCATTCCACCCTACTGAACGTCATCAAGATTCCTCACTTCGGACGACACCAGGAGGTGGATGCATGTATCAAGCTATTGATGTCTTCTTACCATGGTGGTTATTTATGTCTAAATCATTGTATAATGGTTGATCCGATGATTATCAATCAGATCACGAGCTTGAGTATGCAAGGACTTGATCCATAGGATTTTTACCCTAGAAAAGCCATGGATCATGCTCTAGCACAGAGGATCAAGGAAACTTATGGGAATGTTGAGAAGGGAATGCGAGGCTACAAGGTAGCTTATATATAGAGTGGCGTAGTGTGCCTTTCCTATCAATTGATTGCAGGGAAGTTAGTACAAAAGAATTGAACCATCCAAGTCACCGATTTTGTAGTCGACCTTGCAGGGAAGTGCGCAGAAGGCCTTCAGATGAACAGGGTGAAGTACCTGGTGAACCAGTTGGAACTCGACTACAGAGAAGCAAAAGATCAAGGATATGAATTTCATTTCAGATGGCTCTTTATCCTTATATATTTTATTGCCTGGGAGATGTCAAAAGGTATGACCTTCCCGGACATTGAGCCTTTTGAACTATTGGCCACGAAGTTCAGTACATTGTGGTACTCAAGTGACATGAATAAACAATGGCATTCAAATGTTGTTTTCCATACCTACTACAATCAGTTGAAGATATCCATATAGTTTGAGCATCGCATGACTCCAAACACTCTACACTGATTCCGGCCTTTGATGAAGTTCAATGCGAATCATCATTTTATTTACATCACAGTGCACGCCGATGAACACAAGAGACAAATTCAATCCTACTACAAGCTGACAGAGGAGGACTTGGAGGATATCACAAAGGACTGGTCGGCGGACCTCCTTATTTTACTAGACCCTGTGGAGATATCTGACATCAACAACCCAAAAATTCTACAGGATATGCCCAGACCTAGCAATACAAAGAAGACCGAAGAGGTCCAAGAGACAGATAGAGAATCCTTGAAGATTTATTCCATATCACCAGAGCAAGGAGGTGATGGCGAAGATTTGAATGACAAAGTAGTTGAACAGAATCAAGGAGATGAGGTTGACCCCCTGAAGAAGAGGAAAGGTTCACCTCTGAAACCTTCCTCCCGGAAGAAGTCAAAGGCCACTATGACCAAGATGCAGACCATCCTTACCTCCGATCACTTCGACTTCCTCATAGTAGCCCTGCAAGATGCTTCGATGGAAATAGAAGAGAAACAAGAAGCAAAGTAAAAGGAGAAGTATGATTGAATTGAGACTAAACTCCGAGGGGTATAGTAGGCCTTAAAGTCCAGTCGTGCAGTATCCACTATGTCGAGAGAAATAGAATTGGGAGATGAGCTAGCTCAACTCCATCACCTAGTCGATACAGTCGAAGCTCGGCTTCGACAAGCACAGGAAGAAACACAGCAAGCCACCCAGGCTTTGACAAAAGTATAAGGAGTACTCATGGAGCAACACGGTGCTGCAGAACAAGAAAATATTTCTCTCCAAGGGAAGTTTGATGAAGAAAAAACACATCTACAACAAGAAAAGGAACAATTTCTCATGGAGAAACTCGAAGTAAAAGAAGCGGTCAACAAAGCAATTCACTCTATGGTAGTCATAGAAATCAAGGCAGAAGACTGAGTTACACAACAAGTGAACCAACTCACAGAAGCCATTCAACAACTACAACAATGCATAGCAGATTTGGAGCTACGCACTGTACCTGAGACCCCACAAGATGTAAGAGAACAAAGAGAAGCAACCACCTAGAGTGCAGTTGAAAGGATAAAGGCTTTTACCATGGAATGCAAGAAACTTACCGATCGCAGTGCCCAAACCTATAAAAAAACTCACTAAGAACCCATAATTGAAGACACTGGAGTCGCAACTCCAAGAGGTGAAGTATCAAGCCAAAAAGATACAGGCCTAGCTAAAGTCCTTGTCAGTTGTGGAAAGAATGAATCTCTCCCAAGAGAAGTATTCTGCCCAACTTCAAATCCATACTATCCAGAGTAGATTTATGAAAGTAACTCAGAGGCTCCAACCCGTACAAGACAAGTCCTATCAAGTGTTTATAGAGGTAGAGGGCCAAGGATTAGATCTAGAGCAAGTTGCCACTATAGTTGAACAACGTCTAGAGGGACCTATCAACGATGTAGTCATCCAATATTTC
>JASDQU010437867.1:9557-26762 GCA_032191745.1 Picea mariana | reverse complement strand
CCAGACCAGAGTGACTCGGGATGAGTCACAGGTGAGTGTTGGGGGCTTGTTGGCCCTTGACCAAGTTTTGAGGATATCCTTGTTCAATTTGACCTATTTTGGGACTTCGACAGCTTGTCGAAGATGGAGCACAAGACGAAGTAGAAATCGTGGGATCTCGACTCCTTTTTGGGTCCTTTTCTGGATTTGGGAATATGTAATGGGAATAAGATGTTGACCCATGGGTTTACCCATGTTTAGGCCTATTTTGTAAAGTACAAATATATGTCTAGGAAATGTAAGGAGAGAGGGGGGAATGGGCATCTATGTGATGTAAGGCTGTTAATATAAGTGCTAAGTGCAAGTGTGATTTGTAGATGCTTTCTGCATATTGTGAGAAACTGTAGTGCTAAGTGTAAGTGGTTGTAATAGACTATGAAAGGATTTGTGCTAGACCTAGCTCAGGGAAGGAGGATCTCGCGAGGTGCACAGAGATCTTCTGTCCTATGCAGAGTAGGGTTTTTGTGGCTCTGTGCATGTAGATCACTGATTGAATCTAATAAAGAAGAAGAGTTGGTGGACACAACTCCGGGGTGGGGGTGAACCATGTAAATACTGTGTTATTCTGCTCTGTGCGATGTTCTGATGTATTTATTTGTTATTTGCTAAGTGCTTGATATCAATATATAGATAGATCTTCTTATTCTTTGTTCTTATGATGAATCAGGATGTTAGATCTGATATAGGTGAATATTCTTAGTGCTTGAATCTAATAGATCTGATCCAGTTCTTTATGCTAAGTGCTTAAATACATTAGATCAAGGTGAATGTTGTGATGCTCTATTTTCTCTGCGGAGTAGATATTGGTTAAACAATGATGAACTAACAGTGTTAAGTCCTCTATTAAGTATTATAATCATAGGTTTGTGTCCCAGCTAAGGTTGTAGACACCTAAGTCTTCCAACCAACCCTGCGTCTACCTCGAGTGAGACTCCATCTACTTCGCAGGTGTTGCCGAAAGGGCAGGTGGTTAGGTTTTTGTTGGTGCGTTGTTGTAGCATTGAACCCTGGGTCTACCCCTATGCCAACATGATCTGATGGTTGAGATTAACGCTAGCCCTCCAGGAGATCTTGGCTCACAGCAAACGCAACTCATATCCTTCAGAGTACCATTTGTTCAAACCATAAGATCTACTGTCGTGTGTCTTATGTGATCAACGGTCATGATGGACTCTGATATTCAGGCCTTCAGAAGTCCCCGACCCCATTGTTTAAGACTTGAATCCTCTGAACCATGGGATCTTATGTGACGTGTACCCTCCCGATGGAAGAAGATGATTTACTCTTCTCTTTGGAGCTTCGTGACTTTTCATACTTAACAATTCTTGACCAAGTTCCTTCGGAGTGCCAAGTCTCTCAACTGCAGGATCTGACACCATGTGGTAGAACAATAGAAACTGACACGTGGCCCAAATCAGGCTCACTGTTGAAATCTGGGCTCTGATACCAATCTGTAACGTCCCCCATCCACCCTTTCCGGGGACAGTGTCACCAACTCAAAACCAAATTGTTCTGAAACTAGATTGTATCATACCCAGCCACCCTGACTGGTCATGCTACTTGAAACTATCATGCTCTGAAATATATCTATATATATATATATATAATGCAATTTTAAAAAGATATAAAATTTTGTTCATACACATATTCATGTGGAAGTGACAATAAACACATACATGCAATATATATAAGAAATTCTAATAACATTGAGACATGTACCTAAACATATAATGTATAATTAACATAGATTTGGTACTTATCTTTTATGAGAATGCCACCGACTGCGTGCACACTTTCCACAAACCTCCCAACCTTAGACCACACTACTCCAAGCTATTAGTAGTGGGTCACCCCCAAGCTGGGACTAAACTCTACCAGGGAAAAGGAATCATAGGTTAGGTTGAGGCTATGGGAAGCTAAACAATGCAATAGGAAGGATTCTCTCCAAGGAGCCTACTTATGCCCATTGCTCATAGAATGTCATTCCCCACATGCCTATGCCACCCCAAGAATATGAACCTTCATTTTTCTATAGTCCATCAGCTTCTCCACTTCCCTTCCAGGGCTTCAACAACATGATGAATCAGGAATTCTCAGAGCTTTGTAGTTGTTGTTGGACTCCCTCAAGGAGAAATCACTTCCCCATCAAAATCTCTTTCCTGGAGAGTTTCTCACAGGCTTGACAACTTGCTTCTTCAACCACGAGCCTGACAACATGCCTCTTTAAACCACAACAACAAAATCGGGTAAGGAAAGGGAATGACTCAACATTTACAGAAGTTCATGATGAAAGAGGTTCAACAATAGTGGAAATGGCTCTGGCTGCATTCCTTCTCAGTGCATGCATGAACTGGACAAGGGATGGAAAGAATCCTGAGAAGTAAATTGTGAGGAAAGATGGCCAGACTAGTCATAATACTAAGAGCAAGAATGGTGAGATAAAACCCCCACAATGGTGGAAATTCCCACATAAATCTGCATGCATCCTCGTGATAGTTGGCTCTCGAGGAGCATGTTCCTCTCCACTTGGATATTTTTCCTCTCCCCAAAGGAACTTAGGATAACTTGGTTTATTTCCCAGCTTAAGTATTTTTAGGAAATACATTACAATATTTCCTTGGGTTAATCCCTCAAGCTTAGCCCCTCTTTTCTAGCCTCTCAACCCCATTCCATTTCCTTTCCTAGTGGAGCTTAGTCCCCCATAACTCTTTTTTTGTGGTCATGCAACGGTGTATCTTATTAATAATCTGCATAATTACATATACAAAATCAGGCCCATTGGCCTTAGAATCTAGGCTCTCCGTCCTAAACACACAATCCTACCAACTTATATTTACTTGGCTCACTAGCCTATAAACATCATTACATTTCATAGGGGCTCAACCTTGGCGTATTACAAATAGTTTTGACTCCAAGGAGTATGTGTTACGATGATTTTGATACATAGATTATTACAGTATGTAATAAGGTCATTCTCTTCTCGCAACTAGGTCAACAAGACCTTATATTTATTTTTATGAAAAGGGTTTATCTAATTCTTGAAGTCTATGTTTATGTATTTACTACAAATCTTTCATGTTTCTCAACCAAGTTGTCTCTTACACTATTTTCCATTATGGTTATTTCTGTAATTATATGCATGTAAACCCCCTTTTTTCCCTTTTCCATACCTGTCTTTCTGATAACTATTGAAGAATGTATTTGCATTATTCTTTATGTGGTCTAGCAATTTCTTTTTGGAGTTATTATTCTTAAACTATTAGGCTATTATTAGCTAAGATTAATATGATATGATTCACTATGTAACAACCCTTTTCCTATCATCAATATATATATATATATATATATATATATATATATATATTTCAACTATCACTTTCAATATATTTTTACCTACTGTACATATGGTTTATTTCCAATATACATCCTTTTATGTTTGATAACAAAATAATTTCCAAAATGCAGCCATTAGTAGAAATTATCATGTGTAAGGAAAATATTACTATAACTATGTTATATATAAGATAACTAAACAAGCACATTGATTTTTTTTTCCTACAATAAAACTAACTTTTCATACCTAAAACATTCTACATGTTCTACCCTTATTTTATTGTATTTCTTGTTGCAGTAATATAAACAATATTCTTTCCAGAATAAAAACATTTTCTCAACATTCAACTATACCCAAAAGTTAATAGAATAGAAATGAAAAACATAGAAAATAATTAGAACTAGATTTCCTCTATTGTAATTATTTCTATAGACTTATTATCTTTAATTACTACAATGTGATAACTAATGACAAACAAATGAATAAAATTTAGAAAATAGATTTGAGCCTTCTTCAAGACTGGGAACAAACTGAGTAGAGAACCAGTTCCTCCCAACCATAGAGCAGAACAACCAAGATTACTTGTTCCTATCAACCCCGATCTTAAATCATTATTCCATAGGGTCTAAAAAATTCTATAACCTTCTCCATATCAATCAGAGTTTGATTCTTTCTTAGAACCATCAAACACAAATAATCATCACAAGTACTCAAGAGTGTCCTACCTCCTCTATAATTGTCTCTTATTTTTCCACACTGAAAAAATAAATTGGCTTTCCTAGATATTTTTTCAAGTTAGCCTCATCCCTAAAACTAGAGAATCTTTTTGGCCTAACTTTGTGCTAGCTTGTTCGCTCACATCCCACATATTTGGGAGTAGGTTTACACTTTTACTCATCGACAATATTTATTGTGGTGGTTTTTGTCCCTTTTCCCTCTCCCATGGAATAATGATTTACTCTTTGTAACTCCATTATCTAATTAGTTTATTTATAGTTTAATAATAAATCAAAAATAATATTTACAAACAATATTCATCGTCATCAATGTTTATGATGATATAATTTTCAAATAAGTATTTTTCCAACTTTCACAACATAACCATAAAATATTCAAATATTCAAATGTTTATAAATGTAGGGATATTACATCCTCTTCCCATTAAATTGTTGGACAATTGGTTTGGAAAGTTGGTTTTCATTGATGTCAACCCTTGGAGATTGATGTCAACCCTTGAATACATTTGGAATCCATAGAGATATGGTTGATATTGATGGTGATTTAGTGGTCATAATTTGATGGAGTGGTTGATTTCAACATATCTGCTGGGTGCATTTGATGAAGTCTACATGAAGCCACAGAGGTCTGGTCATGATGCCCAAAGTTGTTTGAGGAATACAAAAATGAAGGAAAAGATAAATTCAGGTAATATCCTCATATAAGGATATTTCCTTTAATGTCATTTTCAATGGTAGGTGGTACACCACGCGGTTCCTCATGGTTGAGGAGATATTCCCTCATGAAGTTGGAAGCCCCAAATAATGGTTAAGAAGCCCCTAAGCAGTTACAAGTCATTAATTAAAGGGTAAAGTTGTTGCAAACAAAAAGTTACAAGTAGGCCTCATTGCAATAAATATTAAGGATGTTGTTGGTAAATTCAACCTCAATAAAATAATCATTAAAAATTGAATTGAATTTTATTTGGGTTAAGTCGTCCCTAAAACGAGGGTGCCAAATCTAGTATAAATAAGGAACCTAGGAGTTCATTTGTAACATAAACTAAATTGATTTTTATCTGAGGTAACCAAGGATATCTATGGATTTTTTCAGAGGGAAGTTGAAGTAAAGAAGGGAGAAATTCCAAGGGAGGATGAAGTCTTGTGAGGATGTGTTCTAACATATGTTATTTATGGGTCATCTTACAATTTACACTATAACTTTGTTTCTAGAATGATTCGGATAGTGAAAATTGAAGGAAGTTGAGAAGACATGTCACGGTACTTGTGGTAAAACATTTACTATATGGTTCATAGTATTTTCGGAGATAGACTCTGTAGAAAATAGGAATTTTTCCTAGTCTAGAAAGTAGTCTCAAACATGTATTCTAGGTAAAATAGTCATAACTTTGTCATAGAGGATCCAAATTCGGTGTGACCAAAAGAATTGAATATATTACAATATTTAGTATGTTGTGTATGATTTTCAGATCTATATATCAAATATTCCACATCTGGGATGCTTTACAAGTCATCTCTATAGAATAATCCAAAATTCAACAAGGTCTACCATTTTTGCTATAACTCATCTTTTAGGATGTTCCAAGTAGTGAAACTTGGAGACATTGCATAGAATATATTGAGTCATATTTGGTACAATTTTCATACCTTTTATTCATTATGGGTACAAATTTATTCCTTTTTAAAGTTAGGGTTTGTGACTAATCCAAAAACTAGTCCCGTGAGACTAAGTTAAAGTTTGATGAAGATGTTATTCTCTTGTTGTTGAAATTGAGGAAGGTATGTAGGTCTGTGATCACATACACCAGGTATGTTTCATAGTTACAGGTATGTTTATATGCATGTTTTGAGGGTTACATTTTGATGATGTTACATTGCATGCTTGAGGCAAGTCTTTGATATATTATTGTTGAGGCATTGTCAAATGCTTGAGGCACATATTAGGTGGATGGTTGATGCATCTACTTGTTATATGATCTTGTTTGTTTGGTACTTTGTTGAGGTATACATTTTATGGTACTTTATTGATATATCATATGGTACATGGTGTATGGAATGATTGAGTTATATCGTATATGGATGAGATACATTTTTGTTACATGGTATGGTATAGGTGTTGATGTACATTGTTGTTGTACCTGGTTGATACATGGTATGGTACATGACTATTACTTGGTATGATGTTGATGTACATGGTTAATGGTTGAGTCATATGGTACAGGTTATGATTCCTGGTTGATGCACATTTTGGCACAAGTTTTGGTACATGGTTAATGCATGGTTTCATACAAGTGTTTGTGCATGGTTGATGCACTTGGTGTGCTACAGGTTGTGGTACACGATTGATGTTTGGTATGGTACATATCAATGGTTTAGTACATGATTTGGTACATGGTTAATGATATCTTTGTTGGTACATGATTGGTAGAGGTATGTGTTGATGATGTTGGAAATCTAGTTGAGAGGTGTCCTTGGTATATGATCCATGTCAGAGGATTTGGTTAAGTATCGGTGACAATGACAATGATAGGGATAGTGGAAGTGATAGTGGAAGTGATTGTGGTAGTGACAGTTAGTCTACACATTTACTTCAAGGTATCAGGATGGGGAAAGGAAAGGGGGTTGTAGCCTTCTTCTGGTTGGAGCCATAGAATCAGGGAGTTGGAGATTCCTTCAGGTTGGAGCCTAAGAACTAGTTGGTTGCAGAGATATTTTGGTTTGAGCTGGAGAATCAAGGGAGTTGTAGCATCCTCCTGGTTGGAGCCAGAGAATTAAAGGATTTGTAGCTTCCTTTAGGTTGGAGACTATAAATAGAGGGTTGTATCCTCCTTCCAGTTGCAGCTGGAGAATTGTGAAGTTGGTGCTTCCTATGAATGGATTTTTTATATATATAAGAAAGAATTCTTGTGGTTTTCTCCCATTTGTATTTCCACATAAATACTAGCATAATTTGTATTTGATGTGATGTTTATTATGATTATATACTCCTGATGTATTCATTGCAATCATAAATGATACATTGATGATAAACTATTGAACATCGTTGATAAAGTGAAATAATATATATTTTGGTTAAAAGTGGTATAAATTGTTCATATTGATTCACCCTGCCCTCTTAGTATTCCAACAATCGGTATCATAGCCGGTTCCTTCAAGGAAACAATTTAACCACTAGAAAGTAGATCATGGAGTACAATATGAATTGAGCACCAATGTTCAATGGTTAGAAGGCTATGAAGTATGAATTGTGGAGCTGCAAGATGAAGGTTGTTGGTTGTGGATCCTGATTATCTTCTTGATTCAAAGGTTTGTTTTAGTTGTGCTTATATGCCATTCCCTAAAGGTGGGGTGTGGTGGGTATTTCCCCCCCACAACTATCGTTAGGGGGGTCCAGGGGGTGAGCAGTGCCCTCGAAGTGAAATTTTGGGAAAATTTTAATTGTAAAATATTGTACTTTCGTAGTCAATCTTGACCATTCATTATAAGGTCACATATCTAAAGTACAAGTGATTTTATAGTTTCTTTCCCAAAAAGGAAACCCTCTCTTATGAGGGAATTATATTGTGGCTTTGTATTATTGAAAATATTGTATTCTAAGAGAGGAGACTATGAGATAAATAAGAGGAAGTTACAACAGGTGTGATGTAGGTTCTATCCTTTCATTTTGTTGGATAATAATAAATGAAGGACCTGGAAATTTCTCTGGTGGATGTAGCCCACACTGGGTGAACCACATATACTTGTGTCTCTATTGTATTGTGTATATTTTGTGTTTGATTTCTCATCTGTTTTATTTTATTTCTCCATGATCCTTTGTTTTGTAACAACTAATATTAGAGAGAAAGGTAACTCAAAAGAAAAGAGGGTTCCTAGTTCGAGTGGGAGTAATGGAAGAAGATGGAAAGTTTAGGGTCGGGAAATTTAATGGCCAAAACTATGAGTTATGGAAGATGCAGATGGAATATTATTTATGTCAGAAGGATATATTCCTACCATTGGATGGAATATCAAAGAATTTGATGACCATGAAGGACAAAGAATGGGAGGTTCTTGAGAGGAAGGCACTAGGAATGATACGGCTAATCCTGGCAACGTCAATAGATTTCAATATTTCAAGAGATAAGACAATGAAGGAGATGATGGACACATTGGCTAAACTGTATGAAAAACCCTTGGCATACAATAAGGTATTTCTAATGGAGAGATTATTTAATATGAAGATGTCATAAGGTGGTTCTGTTGCAGATCATTTAAATGAATTTAATACAGTTAATAATCAACTAAGTTTTGTAAAAGTGGACTTTGATGATGACATCAAGGATCTTCTAATCTTGTGCTCATTTCCAGAAAGATGGAACGACGTGGTCATGGTTGTAAGTAACTATGTCTCTGGTTCAAACACTCTAAAATTTGATGTGTTGTTTGTGTTATCCTTAGCGAGGAAATGCAACAGAAAAGAACAGGTGAGACATCAGGTAATGCATTGACTATGGAGAACATGGGAAGACAAAAGGATATAGGAAAGGGATCAGGAAACCATGGTAGTTCTAGAAAGGGAATATGGACAACAAGAGATGGACAACAAGATAAAGGGAAGGTAATTCTGAAGAAATATTGTAGACCTACAAAGAAACAAAGAGATGGATAACAAGAGAAAAATAAAGAAGTGAATGTAACAGGTGATGTGTTACAAGATTCTTTGATTCTCTTTGTAGATAATATTTTTTATTATTGGGTAGTAGATTTAGGGGATTCATTTCATGCCACACCCCATAGGAAACATTTTCTAGATTATGTTCAAGGTGATTTAGGACAGGTTCATTTGGGTGATGATGCACCATGTAAAATTGTTGGAATGGGAAAGGTACAAATAAAGCAAAAGAATGGAGACAAATGGTTGTTGAAAGAGTTAAGACATGTTTCAGATCTAAGGAAAAGTATAATTTCAATTGGGCAGTTGGAAAGTGAAGGTTGTATATATAGATTTATAGATAAGGCATTGAAGGTCACAAAAGGATCACTGGTGAAAGAAAAAGTAGAGAAGGTAGGTACATTGTATTTAAGTATTGGTAATATTGACTCTTATACCTCTTTAGATTCTACAAGAGTGGATACAACACTATGGAATCACATGCTTGGACACATGAGTGAGAAGGGGATGCGGATACTTCACAAAAGAAATTTGTTTCCAGATATTAAACAAATTGATTTGGATTTTTGTGAGCATTGTGTTTATGGAAAACAAAAGAGAGTCGGATTTCGCAGAGTTGGAAAGGTAAAGAAGAATGAAAAGTTATATCTTGTGCATATAGATGTATGGGGACTAGCTCAAGTATCATCTCTTGCTACATATTGTTATTATGTCATTTTTATTGATGATGAAACTAGAAAAACTTTGGCTTATTGCATTTGACAAAGATCTGATGTTTTTGATATTTTTAAGAAATGGAAAGCTTTGGTTGAGAATGGGATAGGACAAAAGGTTAAAGTGTCTCAGATCAGAAAATGGAGGTGAATATTACAGGAAGGAGTTTGATGACTACCGTTCATACCATGGGATTCGTAGAGAGAAAACAGTTCTAGGAACATCACAAGAAAATGATGTGTCAGAAAGGATGAACAGGACAATCATGGAGAGTGCAAGGAGTATGAGATTGCGTGCTAGGTTTCCCTTACAGTTCTTGGAAATGTTGTAGATATTGTTGTTTACTTAATAAAAAAAGGACCTTAAATCTCTTTGAATGGTGGAATTCCAGACGAGGCATGGACATGTAAAAAGGTAAACTGTTATTTTTTCAAGGCTTTCGGTTGTGAAGCATTTGTCCATATTGATAAAGAAAATAGAACAAAGATTGAGGAAAAATCCAACAAGTGTACATTTATTGGATACGATGTTGATGATTTTGGTTATCACTTATGGGATTATGAAAATAACTAAAACATTAGGAGTAGAGATGTCATATTCAATGAGAAGGAGATGTACAAATATTAGTTGTAGGGAAAGAAACAGGAAAAAGAAAAACCAAAATATACAGTGTTTGATGAGATCAGTGAAAAGGAAATTTCAAAGGTACTAGAAAATAAAAAAGTACAACAACAGGAGAAACATGTACATAAAAATATTGCAAGTGTTTTTAGAATATCTACTAGGTTAAGTAGACCCCCTGAATGATACTCTCCTTCATTGTATTATTTATTGTTGATTGATTATGATGAACCAGAATGTTATGAAGAGGAAATGAATGTAGGCATTAGAAGGAAGTGGGAGAAAGGCATGAAAGAGGAAATGGATTCCTTGGTAAATAACCAGACTTGGGACTTGGTTTAGTTTCCTATAGGAAAAAGAGCATTGCAGAATAAATGGGTTTGTAGGTTGAAAAAAGAATATGGAGGAAAAACGTGGTACAAGGATAGTCTTGTTGTAAAGGGGTTTGCACAAAATAATGGTATATATTTTGATGAAATGTTTTCTCTTTTTGTTAGGATGACTTTAATTAGGACTATTGTAAGTCTTATGGGACTAGAATATTTGCATTTTCAACAGTTAGATGTAAAAAAAACTTTTCTCCATGGGGATTTGGAGGAAGAGATTTATATGAAACAACCATAGGGGTATAAGGTCAAAGAGAAGGATGATTTGGTATGCATGTTGAAAAAGAGCTTGTATGGCCTAAAGCAAGCTCCAAGTAAATGGTATTTGAAGTTTGACAGGTTTATGATAGAACAAGGTTGTAGTAGATGCCATTTTGATCACTGTGTTTATTTTAAAAGGATAGAAAATGGAAGTTATATTATCTTAATATTGTATGTAGATGACATTCTTGTTGTAGGGTCTAATATGAAATATATAAATGTGCTCAAGAATAAATCAACTAATTCATTTTCGATGAAGGATTTGGGTGCTGCAAAAAAATTCCTTGGTATGAGAGTAACAAGAGACAGTAAAAATCACAAATTGACATTGTCTCAGGGTGAGTACATAGAGAAGGTGTTGGAGAGTTTAAGTACCAGTCAGTACACCTTTTTCCATCCATTTCAAATTAACTAATGAAATGTGTCCCAAGACACATGAGGAGATATGATACATGTCCAGGGTTCCTTATTCATCAGCAGTTGGCCATTTGATGTATGTGATGGTTTGCACAAGACCATATATTGCACATGTAGTGGGAGTTGTGAGAAGGTATATGAACAATTTGGGAGGTAGTAAATTGGATTCAGAGGTATTTGAGAGGTACTTCTACTCATGCATTACGTTTTGGAGGTTCAGGCATTGTTCTATAGGGATATGTTGATTTAGATATGGAAGGTGATAAAGATAGTAGGAGGAGAACCACGGGGTATGTTTTTACTGTAGGTGGAACACCAGTAAGTTGGATTTTGAAACTGCAAAAGGTTGTTGCACTTTCAACAATAGAAGAAGAATATGTTGATGCTACAGAGGCTAGAAAAGAGATGATTTGGTTACATAGGTTTATGGAGGAATTGGGAAAGAAGCATGAGAATAGAAGGTTGTACTGTAACATCAAGGGTGCCATTCATCTTGCAAATAAATCAGCCTTCCATTCGAAAACTAAGCATATAAAACTCAGGTACCATTTCATACGATCCATCTTGGAATATGGAAATTTGAAGTTTGAAAAGATACTTACTATCCATAATTTCGTAGACATGTTAACAAAGGGAGTCACCAGGGAGAAATTGATTTCTTGCTCAGTTTTAGTTGGTATTCAAGCATGATGGTGAATATGAGAAATTTTCAACGNCCACAAATATCTCCAAGGGGGGCGACAAATTTTTTTTTACCACCCCCCTGGTGGAGGATTCAGGGGAAGCTCCCCCAAAGTGAATTTTTGGGAAAAAATTCCTTGTAAAATATTGTAATTTCATAGTCAATCTGGATCGTTCATTATAAGGTCTTATATCTCATGGTAGAAGTTATTTCAATTTTTTTTTTCCCTAGAAGGAAACCCTCTCTTATGATGGAATTGTATTATGGCTATGTATTATTGCAAATATTATATTCTGAGAGAGGATATTGTGAGAGAAAGAAGAGGAAGTTACAACGGGTGTGTTGTAGGTTGTATCCCTCCATTTTGCTGGATAATAGTAAAGGAAGGACCTAGAAATTTCTCTCGTGGGCATAGCACACACTAGGTGAACCATGTATATCTATGTCTTTATTGTATTTTGTATATTATGTGTTTTATTTTTCATTTGTTTTATTTTATTGCTCCATGATCCTTTTTTTTCTAACAAAGGTATTTTTACGGTAACATAGATATGATGTTTGGCACTCATTTGTTACAAGATACAATGCTACAAAGAAACCAAAGACTACAACCAAGAAGGAATTGAAAAGGAACAACAAAATAGAAATGGATTTTATCTTGGAAGGATTTCCTGATTCAACAAATGAAAAAGTGGGAAAATGTTCATCAATTAAAGAACTCTGAGATAAACTACATAATATATATTTGTATCCCATTACATAGTCAAAGATTTATAAAGAATGTGTAGGTATAGAACAAGAGGTAAGATGATCTTCATGTCATACATATTCAAAAGAACAAGAGTTTGTAGTCAACAAAAGCGAGTTATTTTTCTTTACCTGTGAAGAACGAGGACATATTGAAATTGACTGCCCTTATTTTAAGCTTGAAAGTGATGAGACATAATAGCCCAATGAAATAGAAAAAAATCTTGAGATTGAAAAGGAAAAGGATATTGAAGAATAATTACTCAGTGCTCTGGATGAACTAACAAAAGAAAAGAAGAAGAACCAAACACTTGAGGAACAATTAGCCAAAAATAATTCTCTATAAAGTTCCAAAGAATCCAAACAGGTCATCATGAAACTAAAATCTTAGCTAGAAGAAACCAGAAATATTGAATAAAAATAAAAAAGTCAGATGGAAGAGAAACAATGTTTGGAAGCCAAAATAGAAACCGAAAGAAAGGAAGCAGAAAAGAGAGAGAAGATACTGACAGGTCATCTTAGGGAAAGAAATGAAAGAACCGATTACTTAAATCATATTCAAGAAGGATTTGATCAAGAAGAGAGAATACTTGAAAAATAAATCATCACGTTGAAGATCCAACTTGAAGAATTAAAGCAAACAAAAGAAGTCATGAAGATTCATATGATGAAGAAACAACAAGAGGTTGAGAAGCTTGAAGAATAATTTGTCACACTGAGAAGTAAAATCCTCAATCTCAGAAAGAACATTCAAGAAACAAGAAACATCCACATTAGTAGTAGAGAATGAAGATAAGAATTCCATAGTGTGAGAAAAGAAAAATGAAGAAAAGAGTAAGATTTATGTAGAAGTACTCAAAGCAAGGAATCATGGTAAAAAGTAATAAAAAAAGAATAATAGAGATGCATATTCAACAAGACCTACCATGTCCAGAAAGAAAAGAAGCTTCAACCATGATGAAGAGATCCACAAAAGAGAAGATCATGATTACACAAGGTAAAAATTTAGAAGGACTAGACAAAAAAGAAGATCATTCACTCCTAGGTACGTAAATTTCTTTTATGGTCATTTTTTTTATTGTACTAACTTTGGACATAAAGTTTCATATTGCAAGGATTATGAAAGAAATGTTCAAACAAGAAAAGATTATGTGGCCCCACATGACATTGAATGTTACAAGTACCATAACTATAGACACATAGCTTGTGATTGTAGAAGCATGATGGATACTTCTTTGAGAAAGAACACTGATATCATATATAAGAAGGTTTGGAAAAGAAAACAAGAACAACAAAATAAATATCAGATGAATGAAGGACACCCAGAAGTCATACTATCAGGATTGAAAATAGTACAAGATGAAGATAAATCTACAATAAAAAAGAAAGATGTTAGGTGTAGGAAGGTTTGGAGAAGAAACTAAAAATAAGAACAAGTGAATAAATACCAGGTCCTAGAGATCACGGGATTTGCAGTTGTACGAGAAAGAAAAGAAGAGTAGGTGAATACAGAATAGGTTCAAGATATTGTACTTTCAAGAAATGTAGTGCAAGATCAATCCACAAGAAGATGATGAGTCTATAGATGAAGAAGAATATTACTTTGCATCAGAGCGTGTATTTTTCTGAGCCACCCAACTTGAAGACTCCCATTAATTATGTATGTTGAACAGGGGGAGTCCATGTAGTGGAAACTACAGATCAATGAACCACATATCGATTAATATGAAGTGTTTGTAGAGAAATATTCATAGCATTCAGATAGAAGAAGTACAAAATGACAGATTGAATGATTGAGAAAGCAGTGTTCCCACACAAGTATCAGTTGGAAATTGCACATGTATAAGTTTATGATTTTATTCAAGCAAGGATATATTGGGTACATGTTTTTCCAGACATGCAGAGTTTTATCAGAAGATAGATTAGATCAATGGACATATTTGATTCCATCTGATCAATAAGAACATGTGATGATCGATTGTAGTATATTCAAGAGAATTCTTCATAATGGTACAGTGACAGATGGGTCCTCATTGTGGATAGTTTAGTAGCATGGTTATGAACAATTTATTACATAAGGACATAGATGGATTTGTGAGATTCTTAGCAGGTACAAGAAACACAGGTCAGATGCATAACAACATATCTACAATTGGAATAAGTGGAATTAGTTAGTCATGGAAAGGAAAAGAAATGAAAGGAACAACATAACAGGGAAAGAGAAATCTCTAGTAGAAGCTATATCATCAGAAGGAAATTTTTAAACATTATGGTCAAGTGAACATGACAAGTAAATCAAGAAATCAAATTTTGAATTATTTTTATATATGTCAGTGAAATTCAAGAGGAAGAACCAATGGACAATAAAAAACAATGTAAGAGAGGAAAAGAAACATATACAGGTAGCCCTACATTGATATACATATTACAAAAAATTCAAGGGAAGAAAAATCATCAGAGAAAGGCATACATGCAAGAATATCGGTACCATGCAGAGAGGGGGAGACATATTGACATGGGGAGTTATATTTTGTCAAAGAAGGAAATAAAGAATAAAGGTATGGTAACAAAGAGAAAGAAAAAATGCAAGACGATAAGGGGAGCATCCCTAAGAAGATACACCCTTTTCCTTTGATGTCAAAGGTGGAGAGTGAGAAATATTGATGAGGGGAAATGTTCAGAGGGGGAGCATGAATGTTGGAGAATCAATGTTTCCATCAATGCCAATGGGGGAGATTGTTGGAGAGTTGGTTTATATAGTTAGTTGTCATTGATGTCAACCCATGGAGATTGATGTCAAGCCTTATATAAGTCTGGAATCCCTAGATATATGGTTGATATTGATGACGAGTTAGCAATCATTGATGGAGTGGTTGATGTCAGCATATATGTTGGGTGCATTTAATGAAGTCTATACGAAGCCTTGGAGGTGTGTTCATGAGGCCCAAAGTTGTTTTAGGAATAAGGAAATTAATGAAAAGACAAATGCAAGTAATACACTCATATATGGATATTCCTTGTCAAGTGGTTTCCAATAATAGGTGGTACGAAACGTGGTTCCTCACTGTTGAGGAGATATTCTCTCATGAACTTGGAAGCCTCGAAGAATGGTTAAGAATCCCCTAAGAACTTACAAGTCATTAATTAAAGGGTAAAGTTGTTGCAAACAAGAAGTTACAAGTCAACCTCATTTCAATCAATATTAAAATAAATATTAAGGATGTTTTTAGTAAAGTTGACACCAATGAAATAATCATTAAAAATTAAATTGCATTTTATTTGTGTTTAGTCGGCCCTAAAAAGAGGGTGCCAAATCTAGTATAAATATGGCACCTAGGAGTTCATTTGTAACACAAAATCAAGTGATTTTTATCTAAGGAGACCAAGTATATATGAGGTATTTTTCAGAGGGAAGTTGAAATAAAGAAGGGAAAAATTCCAAGGGAGGATGAAGTCTTCTGAGGATGTGTTCTATGGTATGTTATTTATAGGTCATCTTACCATTTTAGCTATAACTTGTTTCTATAAATGTCAAGGTACATGTGGTAAATAGCTTAACATCTGGGTTGTAGTACTTTCAGAGATACACTTTGTGGAAAATAAGGTTTTTTCTTAGTACAAAAACTTGTCTCAAACATGTGTTCTGGGTAAAATAGTAATAACTTTGTCATAGAGGATCCAAATTCAGTGAGACAAAATAAATTGGATATATTACAGTATTTAGTAGGCTTTTTATGATGTTAAGAGAGATATATCAAATATTTCATGTCTGGCATGCTCTACAAGTTTACTCTCTATAATAATCCAAAATTCAGCAAGGTCTACCATTTTTGCTATAACTCCTTTTCTGTGATGTTCCAACCAGTGAAACTTTTAGGGATTGTAGAGAAGATATTGAATAATATTGGGTAGAAGTTTCATACCTTTATTGATTACATGTACATGGTTATGCTTGTTGAAAGTTAGGGTTTGTGACTAATCCAAAAACTACTCCCGTGAGACTAAGGTAAAGTTTGATGAAGATGTTATTCTCTTGTTGTTGAAGTTGAGGAAGGTATGCAATTTTGTGATCACATACAATAGGTATGTTGTAAAGTTACAAGCATGTTTATATGCATGTTTTCAGGGTTACATATTGATAATGTTATGGTGCATGTTTGAGGCAAGTATTTGGTATATTGTTGAGGAATTGGGACATGCTTGAGGCACATATTAGGTGCATGGATGAGGCATTTGCTTGGTATATAATCTTGGTTGTTTGGTAATTTTTAGAGGTACATATTTTATGTTACTTTATTCATATATCTTATGGTACACAGTGTATGGAATGATTGATTCATATCTTATATGATCAAGATACATTGTTGGTACATGGTGTGCCACATGTGTTGATGTATGTTGTTGATGTAAATGGTTTATGCATGGTATGGTACATGATTGGTACTTGGTATGGTGTTGATGTACATGGTTGATGGTTGAGGCATATGGCACAGGTTATGGTGCATGGATGATGCATGGTTTGACACTTGTGTTGGTACATGGTTGATTCATGGTTTGGTACAGGTGTTGGTGCATGGTTTATGCACTTGGTGTGGTACAAGTTGTGGTACATGATT
>JASDQU010437866.1:108800-132527 GCA_032191745.1 Picea mariana | reverse complement strand
GAATTAATTTAGTTGTTATGCTTACTAGGAAATTGTCACTTGGGAATTACAAATTAATGATTTTTTAGGAGGTTAAACCCATCATTTTAGGTGGATATTACACATTGGAGTATTTTTTGACACATGGAAGTGCCTATTGGATTAATCTAGTGGTCTAGGTTTTGCAGCATTAATTATCAATCCGTGTAGGTAGGCTTATGAGACAAAGACACAATATGTGTATAGTTGACTTTGAAGTTTTTCTACAAAATCCCTATTGAATTTGCCAGACTCAAACAGATGGTGAAAATTCTTCAATCCATTAGTTCAGATTTAACTGTCAGAGGGTAAAGGCTCGGACTGCAAGTCAATCAATACTCTTACAAGTGTGTTTCTTGCAGAACTTACTTCGTTTAGTTAACTGAGCTGATGATTACAGAAATTGTTGTTATTTATAAGTTGGCAACAATTGAATCAAATTCAAACACTAAAAACTGAATCAAACTCTAACCACTGTTACAGATTAAGTACTTTGGGCATTGTTTCATATAATTGTTTGTATGGCTTAGAAGACAAAAGTTTATTTAATTGAGATTGAACGCTTTGCATTTGTAAAACTAGAACAACTCATACCATATACCCAAAGATCTGTAACAATACAATAAAAGAGATAAAAACATAGCTATGATTTGTAACAATACTATGATAATAAAAACATAGCTATGATTTGTAACAATACTATGATAATAAAAACCAAGCTATGAATCTACAATAATATAAGCTTGCTCGCAGAAAGTTTACGTTCACTATGTAATTACATAAAACACATTAAACACCTCCTTTATGAAAGAAACAAGAACACATTGTAAACTTAACTACCACTGAAGGAAGATAAATGTTGCAAGAACCACAACACATACTAGGGGGCCCTTCCTGGGGTGTGTCGCTTAAAGAAAATTAGAACACAAAGATGCTTACACAAAAATCCTCAAATCTTCATCGATTAATCTTCAAACACAAGTTTTTAGGAATTATGATGTATCTAGAAATTAAAAGCAACATTCACATTAACCCCTCAAATGCCTTGTTTTTCCCTTTTTATACCATTTTGTTCCAAACCAAAATATCTCCCAACATCTAACTAATTACATAAATTGTGGATCAGATCTTCATTATGGATAGGGAGACTATCCTCTTCACTCCTGAGCTGAACCCTCGAACTGTTGATTGATTATTCCCTCATTTCTGGCGTTGAATACTATTATTACAAAACAATTCCCAGATTTCTTGCAATGTCTGCGGATTTTCTGTAAAGCCTACATATTTTTTGTAATGTCCGCGAATCGCTGATATTGACCAAATGTTGACCATGCGACTCCATATGCTGAAACAATGGAAAAATAAATAATTATCCATCTTGAGACTTATAGAAAACATCTCCAAATTGAATCTCTCTTGAAGATCGAGGGAAAATGTTCAAACCACCAATTCCTGTAATCACTTGGAAATGTCATTAATTCTTGTTACTAATTTAAGGAAATACATTACATAAACAATTATTAATCACTATTTATAAGACAAACTAAGAGTTTTATCCCAAATAACAACTTATACCTTATTTTGTGCTCATTATGCCATCAAGTGAGGTGAAAGGTAAAAGTGAATGAAAAAGTGTTGATAAGAAGGTCAAAATTGACAATGAAAAAGTGTTGATAAGAAGGTCAAAATTGATACCCAACGCCCTCATCTTCTTTTGAGCACGTGCACATTATTATAATTCAAAAGAGTGGCAAATTGTGATTTGATACATGGATTATTACTTTGAAAAGTAAAAAAGTTTTTTATCTTTTCAAAGGGTGTTAATTACTTGAGTATTATTTTATTGTATTTTGACCATTTTTTAAAGGGTAAACCATTATTTTATTGTAAGAGCACATTTAAAATATTATTTTGCTCATTCAATGACTTTACCCATGGTTTTTGTAAGCGGTTTGAAGCTTCCTCTTCATCTACAAAAGATGAGGCACTTTTATTTGTAGATTCATTGGAGAATAAAGGGAAGTGCTCAACATTGGTGTAAGTTTTTCTTATTTGGTTAATTTCTCCTATGTTTTAATGTAGATCCTTTGGAGAATAAAGGGAAGTGCTCAACATTGGTGTAAGTTTTTCTTATTTGGTTAATTTTTCCTATGTTTTAAACGATGGCTAAAGCATGATGATTTCTTGATTAAGGGTTGCTAGAATTTGATTGGATAAGATATGGTCCATAACCTATTTTGTACTTTGTTTATTGTTATTTAGATTTTATATTTCTAAAGATTAATGTATGAAACTTAACTTTTGCATATGATAATTTAATCATAATCATTTCTCCTCATAAAATGGTCCATAGCCTATTTTGTACTTTGTATATTGTTATTTAGATTTTATATTTCTAAAAATTAATGTATGAAACTTAGCTTTTGCATATGATAATTTAATTATAATCATTTCTCCTCAGAAAATCTTTACAAGGTTTGTGGTAGATCATCTTTATACCCACTACTTGGTGTAAGGACCTTCAAGAATTTCTCAATTTTTTTTTTTACAAAAATTAAAGTAAACCCCATCACCAAACATTTTCCTAAACTTTTCAATCAAAAAATTTAAAACCACAAATTAAATTTTTTTGTCACCTTAATGACATTATCTTTGACATAAGTATTTTTTTTATAAATCCACAAATTAAAATTTTCTTCCTTTTTGACCTTAATCACATTATCTTTGACATAAGTTTTTTTTGTTCATTGGACGATTAAACCTTATTAGGGTTAGAAAGATCTATGTTGTCAAACACTAGGGTGAATTTATTGGTATAGATCCATTATTGAGGTGCCCTATTACATATCTCTCAAGCTTGCTATCGATTACCAGTCTTCTGTTACAAGATTGCAGGGATTCCGGAACTAGATCTGAAGACGTTCTGAAGGCAAAATCTCCTGATGAACGGTATCATATCATTAATTTATCGTTCAAGCAACATTTGGTTCTCTATTTCTGCTGATCGACCTACCTAATGCGCACAATGTGTTCATCGCTTTGAACCCGTTTAATGCTACGGACAGATTCACACCAGGTTTATTTTCTTTCACACCGGATTCATTCGCTTCTTTTCAAGCATACCTTAACAACCTCGTTGGTTTCCAAATCGTTTTGTTTCTTCACTGGTCAGGAGTGTCGATTCTTGGTTTGGCAGTTTAAAGGTTCGAAACTCGTTGGCTGCTAACCCATATTATATGGTAAATCTGGCAAGCACACGCAAAAAATCCTTTCGATAATAGTTGTTGGTACAGTCGTGGTATCTTTACCATGATCCAAATTAAAAAAATGAAATAAACTCTTGCCAAAACACCAATAATACAACCTTACTCAGAATTGAAACGATACAGTGTGAACCTCTAATCTAAATTGTTGTTCGTGGAAGGTTATTCATTGTTTGAAATGGCAAATGATCACCGTAAACCAGTTTATTTTTTTTCATTCAAAACCCGACATGTGATGCAATTTGAGTGTTTGCCTTGTTTTCTAATATTTGCAAACTGTGCCTATTTGAAATAATCAGAATTCATTGCTTGTCTGAAGTCGTTGGTTCACAGAGGTTACACCTGCTGTTCAATATTTCAGATTGGTTTTCATTACAATTTGTTCACAGGATTTGACAGGATTTGACATGTTCGATTATGGTCCTCTTAGACTGAGTATTCTTTACATCGAAACTCACACAGGCAATTTTCTGGTCTTTGGCTGAATAACGATGAATGGATATATATGTGCACATTTACTTTGCATGTGTGCTTCGTCACTCTATTGAATAACGATGGGGACATGATTATACTTTGCAAAATTTACACGGGTCATATTAACCTTCACCGATCATTAATTATTGGTCAAATGAGTGTAATCTTGCGAATGAACAAATGATTTACATTTAATGTTGTAAGATAAATGATGAATGGTACGTTGATATGAATGTTTTGAGCACATCATATTAAAATACAAAGGATGATGGCAGATAATTTTTCTGCCGATAGGGAGTTGTCATTAAGCATAGAAAATTGTGGCTTGGGAGTAATACACGTAGGGATACTTGGGAGGGAGTTTAGGGGGCTTGAGTTTTTGTCTTGCCTTGTTGGAAGTCCTTGTAACCTTTATTGGTACCCATTCAAGTAGTATTGCATTAGGCAATTTTCATGTACCGTTGGGTATATCGAAGGTCCCATAGGTAACCTAAAACCAATCATTCAACCGCCAAATTGCTACAGTGCATCGAAAACAACATTCAAGAAGATTATTCTCTCGTACTGTAGGTGTTCAAGTTTGGAGGTATATTTGAGAATTGTAGCACAAGGCACACCTTTGATTGGAAGCCACTTTTTCTTTTCTTGTCTTGCCCATAATTGTTTTTGCAAGCACTTGCATGATTACATAAAGAAGCAATACTTAATGAACGAATCTTTGATGCACATAGAATAACCCGACATAATAAATGATTGGAAACACTTCATCGTTTGGTATTTGATCATCTTAGGAGATTTCCTAAGCAATTTGTGGTCAATTCCATTTACATAATCTAATCCTATCATTTTTCACTTAGTTGTACTTAAACAATAGGCTTATGATACAGTATAAGGAATCCCCCCTTAGGTAGGAAACCATCTTCCGAACCTAGAAGTGAGGGACAAGGCTGCTGAAGTGACAGTGGGCAGCTTGTATGTTGTGTCCTTAAGATTTTCCTTAGAGAGGTTGGGGCTTTCCCTCTACTGAGAATCCGAGAGATAACATTTTGGCACTATTGTCGGAGATAAAGTTCGTTCCCTGGTTTATCTGAAGTCTGGCTTCAACTGTCTTTTTGGTGAATAGTATCCAAGTACATCCTTAAAATTTTCACCTGATGACTCGAGGAAGGTTCTAGTGGAGGTTACCCAACAAGAAGTTCAAATCCAACCCTTTATCGAAGTCTTGTGGACCCTGAAAAAGGTTATCGATGAAGGAGAGAGGTTTCCTAAGCTTTCTATAGTTCACCAACCAACAGTGAATATGGGTGATAAACCATGGGTAAAGAACATCTATAAATACCTCAACATGATTGGTCTAATTGGTTTCCTCATGCTATCCCTGACAAGTACAACAAGTGGTTACCTAAATTCATTGGTAATAATCTTATCATTGTTGAGAAACACCTTTTGTATCTCTACTAGGTTGTGGGTGAGCACTCGATTCCTAATGAGAATAAGGATGTTGTTATGAAATTGTTTTCCCTATCCTTAGAAGAAAATTCCAAAACTTGGTATAGTGGTTTGTCATACATAGTATCACTAGTTGGGATGCTTTCCATGATGCTTTCATAAAGAGATGGGCCGTTAGAAAGGATGCAAGAATGATTCTTACTCATCTCTGTGAGATGAAGAAGGATAGTCAAACGATTAAGGAATTTGATGAAATATTTGACAAATTGTTAAAGGATTCCCCTCCTAATCTGAAACCGAATGAATGATGAAATGATTTTATTGCATTATACAAATTCTTTTGAGGGGTAGTTTGGTTTTCTATTAAAAGATAAACCCCCCACTACTTTAGAATAGGTTAAGGAATATGCAACCAACATTGAAGAAAATTTGCTATCCTAAAAAATTGAACCTTTTAATACATCTATAGCTTCCACTTCTAAGAGGTGAGTAAAAAAAGGAAGCAAACACCACCATAGAATCCTCCCTAGATATGATGGAATTCTTTGTTAAAGCTATGAAGAGAATGGAGGAAAACTTTTCCAAAGAAACTTAAGTGTTGAAACAATAGAACCAAGCCATGCACAATAAGATTTTCCAACTATAAAGGCAAAATAGGTTTTAATCAAGGGGGAATCCAAATTGGGATAAGTCAAAGAAAGTCCAACAAAGTAAAAAATTCCCAAACCCTCTAGGTGGAAATAATGTTGTTGAGCAAGATGATTTAAATTGGTGCAACCCATGTAGTCAACCCCCTAACCATGACTCGTTCATGTACGCTAAAGAAATAGCTCAAATGGAAAATGAGTTCAATAATGATGACACATATGATCTAAACAACTTTGTGGGAGATTATCCAAACATAGTCAACATTATTTATGACATCGATTTGTTAAGTTTTTGATGGTTAAGTTGATGCTTTTTTATTTTATTTCTGTTTAGAATGAACTGAACCATAAACAATGACTACAATAACACAATACAAGCTATAGTAAACCAAGATCACAAGAAGAATAACCATGCACAAGAACACAAGAAGTATCCTGGGAAAACCCTTCTCAACCAAGGGAAAAGCCCAACAATCCTTTGTTATACTGCCAAGAGAAGATCCACCATTCCACCACCAAACCTAGCACACAAAAGGGTGCTACTATGATTGAGAAACTAGCTCCTAGAAAAGTGTGAATTGTAGTCCTCATAATTTCAGACCACAACTTCTGAAATTATGAGATGACAAGTGAGTGTGATCCACAATGGGGATCCGCTTTTATTTATACAAAAGCCATCACATCAAATGATGTGTCTATTGGCACAATAGGGCCAACCTATACAACTTTAATAATATAATTAATAATTACACAATATTAATTATCTTTTCATGGTGGGGCCTGTTAGGGTCCTATAATCATAGGTGATTTTATTCTTCAGCTATCTATTTGGCATTGCTCTCGTGATGAAGAAATTTGGCTTGTTGGGCTTGGTTGATTTCACTTCTCCCTCCATTTATTTCACTCGATCCTTCATTACCCTGTTGCACCCTTCATTCCCTCACCCTTCATTTCTTCACCCCTCCGCCAATTTCATCCCTACATGAATAAACAAGCTTAGGCTAAAAAACAATAGGTTAATAATAAATGGTTAGTGACATTTTTTAATACTATTTAGCATAATAAAGTTAATTTAATTAGATTAGTGTAGTTAGATTAGTAAAACTAAGTTAGATTTGTTAATAATAAATTAATGACTAATTAATTGAAACCTAGGCTTGAAACTAATTAACAATAATTAATTAAAATAATTAAACTAAAAAAACAAAACCTAAAAATATAAAACAATTTAAATTTTTTTAAAACAAATAAAAAAATGCATATAAAAATAAAACGCATAAAATTTAATAAAAACTAAACAATTAAAACATTTAAAACATATGTAAAAATACATAAAACAAAAACGAAAATACCAAAATAATAAAACAAAAGTTAAATAAAAATAAAACAAAGTTTAAATAAAATAAACATAATAAATAAAACACTTAGTAAACATTAAAACAAAATTAAATAACAAATAAAAAATTATTATTAAAACAAATAAAGTTTTAAACTTTGTACGCACATATCCCAAAAAATTAAATCAACTCCCGTAAATTTTTCCGGACCCCCCTGTCATCCGAGCTTTAATGAGGGGGGGGGGGGAAGTCCGAGAAGTGAAACCACCCTAGACACTTGTCACCTCCACGTGATTTTGGACCCCCTCCCACCCTAATACCACTTACCACCCTGGGGGGGGGTCCGGAATACCACTTTTTCCCTCCAAAAATCACTTTCCCCCAAATCAAAAACTGTTTTTTTCCTTGTTTGACCACTTGTCTTTCAAGAGCATTTCTGGGCAAACTAGAAGGACTTTTGAGAAACAGAGAGAATTTTCTCCAGGCCTAGATTGACTCGAGTTCCTTTTGGAAGAAGGAATAAGACAGGTCTAGAACCTTCCTGGGGTGGGAGGCGTGCAAGATAATACAAAAAGGAAGACATGAAAAGAGAGAGAAAGGGGGAGAACAAAAGAAAGTTTTGGAGGCGAGAAGAAGACCATTCCCAGAAGGGGGCTTGGAAAAAGATCATAGAACTCATGGAAGAGTTCAGATTTGGAACGTATAAGACCCGAAGCCCAGATCGATGTTGAATTTTAATGCTTAGCTCATGCACATGTAGTTTATTTCAATTTAGAATGTACTTGAACCATGAACAATGCAACAATACCATATACAATAGCTGCAGTAACCAAGATCACAAGAAGAATAACCATGCACAAGAACACAAGAAGTTATCCTGGGAAAACCCTTCTCAATCAAGGGAAAACCCCAACAATAATTTGCTATAGAGTCAAGAGAAGATCCCCCACACCATAAACCCTAGAGCACACAAGAGGGTGCTTTTGTGACCTAGAAAACTTGTGCATAATAGGAGTGCGCACTTCAGTCGTACAAGTAGCTTGGGAGAATGTTACAATGAAGTGTGTGAGAGTGATCCACAATGGGTATTTACTCTCTTATTTATACAAGACCTAACACAACAATAGGTTTGTCTATTGATAGAATAGGGACGACTTCTATAACTCCATGATATAATTAATATTTACACAAATATTAATTATCTTTACATGATGGGGCCGACATGTACCCTTTACACAATTAGGGTTACACAATAAATCTTACTCTTAGACAATATAGCAAGGGATCCACACATCCTCTAGTGCTCAACCACTAGGGACACGTCCACCTGTGGTCAACCACAAGGACATCACTCTCAACATATCATCTCAACTAATTCCATAGGAGTACCATCTGGAGAGCCATCTCAAGTCGACTCAACTAAGTTCATAGGAGTCTGACAGGAGACCATCTCAAGTCGTCTCAAATCAGTCCATAGGAGCACGACAAGACACCACACATCGTATCAACTCAGTCCAGAGGAGTATGACACAACCATCACATGGGCTCTCTCACAAATCGTCTCAACTCAATCCATATGAGAACGACCTGGAGAATGTCTCCTAAAGGGGGTGCAATCAACAACAATTGGAGCAAAAGAGGGTCGGGGGATTGATACTGGCTGGAAAGAAATCCAGCTGAGAAGGCATATGATAAACCTTGTGGAGGCCCTGAGCTCGGCTAGAAGAAGGGTGAATTTTTTTGTTTCCAGAGAAGTGGAGGTCGGAAGACCAAGGATTGTCTTTTGATTGGCCTAATAGGCTAGAGACCCGACCTTGGCCAAAGAAAGAAGGCCGCGATCTTGATGTTGGGAAGGAATCTGACAAACCTCAAAGAGGCCTGGGCTAGGCGAGGTGTGAGGAAAAATATTCACCAAGATTAGTGAGAAGGAGAGTGACCTCTAGGATTTTGCAGAAGACCCAAGGAAAAAGAGAGAACTCCTTGGTGGTATCATGGATTGGCATGGGGGTGGCCATAGTGCTAAGAGTGAATGCATCTAATCCTACGGTTGGGTGGAAAGGAGAACACCCACAGTGAGTTTGATAGCTCTAACTTACAATACATAAAATTATTTCACATATTCTATGTAATTGAATTGAAAAGTGTGATTGGAAGTCTGTGATTGTGTTAGAAATGTACATTGCATGCTTAATGGTAATAATGCTTGTTTTCATTCGTAAACTCCTGCATTCATGTGATTGAGGACGACAAGTTTGGTGAATGACTTGCACAATTGAATATAATTATCTTGTAATGTTCTGAGACAAAGAAAGCAAACCTCTATCTATGCTTTCTATGTACATAAGGAATAGAGGTATAGAAATAAAGGTAAATGTGTACTTTGATGCGGTGATGGTTCCAAGATAAAGGAAATTAGAACCATAGGAAATGATTGGTGATCCTCGATGTTGGAGCCGCCCTTGTTTTTTAGCCTATCACAATTTTCCTTTTGGTGTTTGAAATCTAAAGACGGTTTTCTTTTTCCCTCTGAGATATTGAGACCTCTGAAACTCTATCGCGTGAGCAGCGACGTTTTTTCTACTCTCGAAACAAGTCCTACATTTCGTAAGAATTTTCCCTCTTTTTGCTCTACTTCGGGATCTCACAGATTGGATACTATAATTCATGAATTCACACGTCCCGAGTCACGAAACAACGAAGTCATTTTAAGTTTTCACTCAAGACATTAACAAGGGCAAAATTTTTTGCCTCATGATTAGACGTCATCGGGGTTTCACGCCTTGGCGTTCGCCAAATCCAAATTTTTATTTTTACAGCCCCGAGAGCCGAGAACACGAGGTCCCTTTTGGATAACCCATGTCAAGGATTAAAGGAAAAAAAGCTAACCGTGGTTAAATTTATTCTCGGCATTTCGCCACTCGGCACTATCTTTTTCAAAAGTTACGGCTTCTAAAACCCGACTCACAAAGTCACGATGATAATTATAACATGATTAATTAATCACTAAATCCAAGATTATCTTCCCCTTAATTAAGTCTTGTTATCGCAATCTCGCGGTTTCGCAACTCGGCATATAAATCTCCCAGAAACTTACCTTCGAAGCTCCGAGTCGCGATATGACGAAAGTAATAATTATAAAATTGATCAAGCCCCAAATCTCGATTACCTTTAATTAAACCAAAATCGGTCCTCGCAGTCTCGGGAGTTGGAGACTCAAAATGTTAAGGGAAAATCCCCGATATAACGAATAGCGAGATATTAATTACCGATGGCGAGATTGGGTTAATTAAGTTGAATCAAGACACATCCCGCATTTCAATGCTTGCACGATTCTCAAGGAAGCCTTTTCACTCCATATGCCAACTGACTTTTAAACTGCCAAAATTTATGACATTAATGGGGAAATAGGGTAAATCTATGTGTAAGATTGGATTTTTACGGCATAAATTTATTTCTAATTTTGAATTGACAGGTTTGTTTTGAAAGGTACCGAGTTTTTCAAATATATGTAAGAGCTGTAATTCATTGTAACAAATGCATTTCCATAGCACGCAGAGCTCATCACTTCTGAGTAAACTAACTTCTGTATGTATACGCAGTTCTATCGCAGAAGAGCTAAGATGCAAGCTTCAGCCATGGCTCCGCGGAAAGCAGCGAAGGCGAATGTTGAGGTTGCAGGACAAAACTCAGACAATGTCTCCGATACTTTACCCTGAAGTGTCGACTCGGTCCCTAATTAGTCATTTGTTTCAAACATCCTGCAATATGAATTGGTGGATTATTCAGATGACTTCGACGACAACGAAAAAGATGATCTAAACACCAAGTACAAAATAGTCGTCCAATCCGGAATGCACAGAGTAGCAGCCCGACCACGGTTGCTTCCATATTACGACATGGTCCGATGGGCGTTGGATCATGTGGACATACCGACCAGGACTATCATGAATGAGAAGAGAGTCACTATAGGGACTTTTAGGCTTGAGCATATGCAAACCATGTATAAGCTACCCACGACGTCTGAATACGCATATGGCGCTGAGTTCCTGGAGGAATTCAAGAAGAAGGAGTGCACATAGTATGATAAAACCATGTCTGGTTTGATAAAGGATTGGGTTTCGCGCACCGCGAAGTTCAGAGCTAATGACCAAGGCGTTTATTCAATCGCTTCGTTGGAACCGCAGTATAAATATGTGGCCATGATGACATGTTGGTTATATGGGAGAGAGGACACATCACATTTTTTCCTAGCGTGGGTGCCTCTAATGTTTCGGGTCGCAGAAGGTTGCTCTTTTAATTGGGCGATGATGCTTTCGGATAGCCTGGCCAATCGGGTCACAGAGTATCAGGAGCAGAAGGAGAGTGGGAAGGCGTCATCATTCTTCATGTCCGAATACATTATGGACGCAATCTGTTCTATGACGCCATTTTCATTAATGAGCTGGGGTTGGACTCCGGTCGAAGATAAACCCATACATGTATACCATGAAAAGCTATGGGAAAAAAAATCAGAAAAGTTCGCATATGAAATTTTTAACTGGGTAATGGTGCCCCTGCATATCACCATTTTTGGTCACCCGCCACCTCGTATTTCAGACAACATTGCGACAAATCTGAGCAGTATAGTAGACTGGTACGTGGAGGCAGAGTTTTCATACCTCAGAGTTTTCGGGGCCTTTGTTCCCTCGCATGCGCTGCCATTTTTCATTCCTGACAAGATGGCTTGTCGCGAGGTCGCTCGACAGACAGTAATTGGCGGTGTAAGTAAGGAGCTCAAAGGGTATTCAAAGAAGGTATGGCCGTCTTTTCCCATTCGTTTGAATTCTTATTCTTTATTATATTTTGGGCATTCCAAAGCCGAAGCTGCTACCCTGGAAGACCTTAATTTGGTCTCCATCGAATACAAGAAGCACGATCCACAGAGGGTCGTGAGCAATCTTTTGGCCAATTGCGAGCTAAAAAGATTTGAACATGAGAATTCACCCCCGGATGATGTTTTCCGAGGAGCGAGGTCTTATGAAGAAATTCTAGTCTGGATTCAATCCTTGGCGCTCGAGGATAGAGCTGAGGTATTGAAGTTCCAGGGACACCGACGTAGCTGTCTCCCCGTTGTACTGCGTGGTGAGGGTCCCGATATTTCGGAAACGAAACAAAAGGACGCTGAAGGTTCTAAAGATGCAACTCCTGACCAGGGAAAACAATAGGACAAGGAGGAACAAACAAAGAGTCCAGAAGCAGAGGAAAAGACTCTGGACCCACCAAAGAAACAGAATCCAGAGATCGAGATAAAGACCCCAGAACCACCAAAGAAGAAGAACCCGGTCGACACCCCAAGAAAATCGGTGAAACACATCGGAGCACCCATCACATCTGTCACCCCCTTGCAGTCGACACAGGGAAACATAGAAGAAGGATGGATATTTAATGAGGAGATGAGGCCCATAAGAGCAGAAGAACTCCCTTCGAACGAGTTTTTCTTTGATAAAAAGAGAAAAGAAGTAGTAAAAAGAGAATTCTACCAGGAAGGAGAGTCGATTGCCAAAACGTATAAGGTTATGATAGATGGAAAAGATAAAAAGAACGAGCAATTCGCCACTGAAATCGCAGGGACGCTAGGGGTGTATGCCTCGATGAATCAATTCTCAGTTGGAATTTTGAAGAACCAACTTAAAAGAAAGAATCGCCTAATCAGGAATCTTGAAGCCAGATTGGCCACCGCCATGGAGAATGCTAAAGGTCAGGCGAGCGTGGAAATAGAACAGGTCAGATTGGCCGACAAAAATGAAATAGAGGTGCTCAAAGCTAAGCTTGAGCAAGCACAGTTGGCGGTCCGGGATGGTCGGACGCAGGCGAGCCGACATAGTAGTTTGATTGAACAGCTGCGGGCTCGGGTAGAAATCGCCGAGAGAAGAATGTTAGACCTCGGGATATTTAAATCCCAAGCGAGCGAGTTCGGAGAAGAATCTCTTCGACACAACAGAATTTTCTCGCCAAGGTGGGAGCGATCCGGGAACACTGTCTGTTGATCAATCAACTTTATGAGAATTTATCGGTCAGAGAAAGGGATGCAGGAGCAGCTCGGGTCGCCTTCCAGGAGGCAGTAATAGCCACGAACAACCGGATTTCTGCGGGTACTCCCAGGTTCACCATTTTGGAGCAAATCCGAGGAAATATTCTGTTGAAGGAGTGGGAGCACAACATCGCCATGGGCAAGGAGCAAGCCCAAAAGGTAACCAATTCCCTAGAAGAATCCCTTAATTCTATAGACGACGAGCTGCTGGGCATTGACAGTGGAGGCAATGTCGAAGCGTTGATGCAACTAAATGTGGAATAGACCTCACTTGATCTGAGAGATAAGGAAGAAAGAGATTCGACTGATATCTCTCAGATGAATATGGTGGACATAGTCCAAGTTGATAAGTACATGATCAAACCTAGCGTGCAACTAAGTGCCCTCGACATCATCAACTCACAAATGGAAGACAAGTTGCAGCAGTTAGCCCGAGAATGTTACTTCGTCGAGGCCAGCTGTCAAGCAGAACCATCACGGCTCATATCCCAACTAGTGGAAAGATGTATCTCCTGCACCGAGTCTGCGTGACGACAAACACCTGGCACCAAGTGAAGACAGAGTGGGCGAAATGGAGCGATTGCTCTCTTCTCGGTCATAACCGAAATTTTGCGACTATTGAGATTCTACCTGCTTTGTAAAAATTGTATAAATATATCCCAGAAAGAAATAAACAAGGCTAGACCTTTTTGAGTCATTTGTAATAGAGTTTTTACATTGAAAGTTAATACAAGAAGATCTGAAGATTCTCGATTCCGTCACTACTGTATTACAAGTTTGCTTTCTTGTATCTCAATTTTCCATTTCATTTCATATTCTTAACTGATGTGCTTCGTTATACTTTAGTACGACCACTACTATAACGAATGAATTTGGGTTTTCTGTAATTGTTTATTGTCTTTCCTCTACACCAGCTATCAGCGGGTGTAAGACCAATCTGCATTTTCAGATTTCTACATGTATTCTATGCTATGTCGGTTGTTTCCTTACTATTTTCCTCTTCTGTTTATATGTCATATTTCCCTTTGACAGGAGCCTTACGTTATATACAGTTGAATGTTTTCCCCCCACTTCACAACTTTTATTAAAATATAATATAGTTACGGGAAAGAGCCTTAGATTTGCATTCATATTTTATCTCTGCAATCGTAAATTATCTTTTATACGACCCAAATGAGACAACACTTAATCTCTTTTAAAGTCTTTCCTACCTTTACTGTTCCCCCATGACAGTTCCTGTACCAACTCAACCTAACATTGAACCCGGACTATCGAATCAAATGCACATTGCCTTAAATCTCTTCGACATCATTCTTAAAATGACAACTAACTGGGCCGAACTTGAACAATCATGGACAACCATTGAACGAGACAAAACTACTTAGGAACAGTTAGAAGCTAGACAACGCCAACATAGAAATCTTCCCTAGTTTCCTTCACCGAAGGTTTACGCTTCCCTCTTCTACACCTATTACCCACTTTCGGATGCCTTGACACTGTACTTTTAAGCCTTAAGTACAGACTCAGGAACAACACCCGGAAGGGATGTAATTTTGTGATGATGGCAAAATATATTACCTTGTTTGAATGGTAGAATTTGTGACTCTGATGGCCTAGTGACCCTGGGGAAATTTGAAGTAAAAACTTGAATATCATATTTGGTAAATAGTCTTTTTCTGCTTTCTGTTTAGAGAAGGAAAATTGTTAGAAATGGGTTTTTAAATGAATCATGGGGCATAAGAATTTGGTCTTTGTGCTGATTATAAAATCCTCAAAGGCATTGCTCAAAGATCAATTTCGCAAATATAGAGTCGAGATAGACTTTATGGGACTATTCAGGTCCTGTCGATCCCTCAAAATTACCTTTTCCTTGTTATATATTTCATGCTCTGTAAACGAAAGGTGCTTCCTTCAAACCATTTTCTTGTCCAAGTGACCTCATGCTCAAGTCCATGGAATTAACCAAATCACAGATAAGATTTAAGAGTGTAGCCCTCTGGGGCTTGTCAAATTTCCATATGACCAGGGTCCTGGAACCCTGCACTACACTCAATGGGAGCTAAGCCTTTTGAGCTTCAGGACTTTGGACGTCCAAAGTTCTAGGATGTTAGACCTTCACAACACTTTAATCTTGCTGAAGGCAAACTGCTGGCACAATTACCAAAGAGGTTGACCTGAAATTGACAGTTTCTTATCCTCTATTGTGGGATCCGCCTTATCGTTAAACATTGAACAAGTTTTCAGTCGCAAAGTAACGTGAGTCATCGATCTAAGAACTTTTGAGATCATTCCTGATTGTTGGGAATACACTATGGCCAAATTCAGCGTTGACCCACAACGAGAGTAAAAAGGTGTCAAATAGAAAGAATCTTTGAATGTCGAAGTTGCGAAGTAACGTGGGCCGTAGATCTAAGGATCCTTCGGGACCCTTCTTGACCATTAGATAAAGTATAGTGGAAGGATAGAGTAAGTGGTACCATCAATCGACCAAAAAAAATCATCCCTGCTTTATGACCTCTTTGGTAGGTAACCCTTCGGGGAATTATTGGGTTAAGGACTGTAAGGGATGTGAAGTCGCAAAATTATGGAGTGGAGAAATATCGCCAACCGTTATATCATGGGGAATAATTTAGGAGTGATATGAGCCATTGATCTGAGGAACCATTGGGACCCTTTCTCAACCATTCAATCTACTAGTGGAAGGGCAACGTAAACACTTCGACGAAGTCTTACTCCAAGAAACGTAATGTACAAGGGGTAAGAATTTCCCGAAGGGCGAAGGCCAGAGTATGTGGAGAGAAATTCTGGAACTTTGAAACTCCGGGAATCAGAGAGATTCAAGGATATAGGAGGATGTGTTATATGTCGAACCGTCGAAGTTCCCTTGTTGTAGTGTCCAGTTCTAATTGGACGGGCCTGCGTACACCATGATGATGTGGTGTGCTTGGATAATTCCACGTGGTGTCGTGGAATTGGTTGCAAGTTAGGTGTGGGACCCCCACCCCTTCTCAAGTATAAACCATGTGTTAAAGTGTGGATAAATATCAACCTTCGTATCTTTAAGGGTGGACATAACTCCACCATGGATCCCGATGAGTAAAGAGACTTTGGGACTTCGGGTCTCTAGGGATGTTTTTAGATCTTCACAAGAATGATGAAATGGGTCACGATAGTTCCATGTCGGATGACACACGAGAAGTGATTCCACGTGGTGAAGGGGGTGGCCATTGGCCAACGATTCCTCAAAAACTTTGAAAGGCCATAACTTTCGAACCAAGACTTGGTTTCAGACAAGGTTTCAGTCATTGGAAAGCTCTCAGTGAGCACACAATGACAATGTCCTCATTTGAGGATTCAGGGAGTTGTAGTAAAGCAGAAACATTATACCCCCATCCCTTAAAAGGCTACTTAGGGGTTCAGGGGTGTGACAAACAACCCCAAGATCCCACGAGACAACAAGCTACTCAAAAAGTATCTAAATATATTATTAAGAGGAAACAACCCATCCAACCAATAAGGAATCAAGAAGATGGGTCAAATTCACGAACATCAAATGATGAGATAAACATAGACTTAGACCTCTATCTATTGAAGTCTTACATATATGTCCCTTTTGTTGAGATTATGAAAGTTATTTCAATTACAAAGAAATAACGGAAGGTTTTGGTTTTTGTTGATGATAATCCTTCACAATATCAACCCATAGTCCTCCAAACAAAGAATAGGGGAGGTTTCAACAAAAAACAGGACCATTCTTCATCTCTTAATCCTACAAACGTTATGTTGGATACAAGGGCTTAAACCAACGTCATGCCTCTTAGTGTTATGCAACAACTTGGTCTTAAAATAACACGACCTTTTGGAACATTTGCATGATGGATGCCAAAGAAGTTAAGGTCTATGGTGTTATCAAGAATTTACTTGTATTCCTGGTAGTTGAGCCTGACATTAAGGTTTTGATGCATATAGTGGTATTTGATGTTCCCGAGTCATGGGGCATGTTGTTATCAAGAAAATTTTCCCATGATCTAGGTGGTTCTTGTTATCACACAATCTGTAGTTTGGGAAAATCCCAACCCAATCCACGGATGTGAGACACAACTACCAATAACTATCTTTGTCACCTTAATAGATGTCCGCCTCGTTTTAGTGAAGGACAAGTCCAACACAAGGGAGGCTTCTTGGGTGACCCTAGGGGGATTGAGATGGAAAGTGAAATGAGATGGATAATGCCCCTATAGGTCAAGTTCAAGGGTTGAAAAGAGACTTGAGGAAGAGTCTTGTGAGATGGTGATTGGTTACCAATGTACTGTACCTGCAAAACAATGTCAAAACTACCTAGAACATGACAATATATGATAATACAAGCCTCAAAATCAGTGGGGATTCAACAAGTAACCTTATTGTTCCAAATTGTAGTAGTGTGGAAATATATGTATCAACAATAAAAGGAGTATAACAATTGAAAATTATACCATCAAAATCAATTGCAAGATGTTGGAAATAAATCTAGCAACAAGTAGATAATTTTCCAATGATTAGAACAAGACTTTGATAGAAATTAGAGGGTTGTTGGTAAGTGTTATCAACAAGATTTGTAACATCCTTATGGTTGTAGAATTTTTTTTCTACAAAAACAAATTCTAGCCACAAAAATCAACAAGTAAACTTCCCAAATGATAGCTATTAACCAACAAAACAATTACCAAGGCTTACAAGTGAATTTCAGTGGTAGAAGAGTGAGTAAAAGAATGAAATACTATGAGTTTTCTACAACCCTATTGGCTGTAGCATAAATTTTATTACAACAATTAGATTAATTGTCTAATCAAGACGCCCTTAAGGCACAAAGTAGATTAAAGCATGTGAAATCAAATTCCAAACTTAAACATTCAATCTCTTTGATATCACGTTTACCAATGTATAATCTTCAATCTCCAATGCAAAATATTAGTGCCTTATCTATTGGGTTATGGAGTCTCTTGTTTATGAGCTAGGATTTATTACTTCTGTAGGGGTGTAAGCCCTTTTACTCCCTAAAGCAAACAAACCTTAGCAAGGTAAATCTAGAAGGGTGTAATCCCTTTTACTCCTTGTAGCAACCTTTGCAAAATAGTGTTTTCAATGACAACAAAGATAGATCTTGATGGAGGGTGTATGCCCTTATAATCCTCCAAAGGGTTTTGACAAATTCACCTTGAAATCAAGAAGAAAAACATACAATTGCATAAATTTATTACCTAATTCAAGAGATACTATGAATAACCCTTACTTATCAAGAATATTCCACCACAATTTCCAAGAAACAAGCATCCAAGAGATGGCACTAGCCTTTTTCCTACAATAGTCAAGTATTCCATACAAAATGCACAAAAGAAGAGAGAGATTGAATTTCCCAACAAGGGTGAAAATTTCGGCCAAGAATGTTATGTAATTCTCACAACATGATGATAAAATGAAAGTGAGGTGACCTCTACTTATATGAGGTCACCTAAACCGAATTTGTCTACTTTTAAAAGTCAACAACAAATTAGAAGGATGCCAAACTCCTCTATTTTCCTTTTACAGCTTAAAAATTAAAATTTACATAAAATAAATCCTTAATGATGATGATGTCATGCCCTAAAGGGTGACACTAGGCCTCAAAATGAGACATTGAGCCTCCAAGTAAAGATCACTCGACATCCAAATGCCATGTGTCATCTCTTCATGTGCTAGAGTGACAAGCAATGGATCTCTCTCCATCAAATCACATCACATCACCACTAGGACCATCGAACCACATCATAACCCCATCATCCAAGTTGACGATCAAGGGATAGGGTGTGACGTCCTAGGCCTTCCAAGGCCAACGTTTAGGTGCAAGGGGTCTCAATTTCATCCTTACATATTGTCCAAATGCCTCCAAAGGAAACGTTCATCATCTCAAGCCCTCAATGAGTGGGGTGCATCATCCATCATATGAGCTTCAAGCCCCTATGAAGGTCCAAGTGACCTAGTCTCTCCATGGAAAATATTACACCTGGCAAAATCCTGCAAAGAAAAACAAGTATTCCCTCCAAGGGTCGACAAGTCACATGTATCATGCCAAGTAAGCCATATTTAATAAAAACCACCCAAACATGTGCATTGAATGCCCCTTTTCAAATTAAAAAAGTGCCCAAAGACCTTATACAACTTGCCAAATTTAAATATGGGAGGGTTGTCATGGTGCCCTATTGGGTAGATCAATCCCCAAGTCAAGGAGTGTTTCCCAACAAGACCCTCTCTAATTCAAGTAAAATAGTATGAGGTGGATGGGGGTATGAATTTTGGGCATGGGGTTTCTTGACATACAAGGGCTCATATTGTCTCATTTATGGGTGCCATTATAGAGGGTGTGTTGTATCCTTGTTTGCAATGCAACATTTTCCCAAACCCTTCATTTTCCATTAATTGATTATGGTCCAAAACATTGAGTGCTATGTGCAATGAAAATTAAAGAGCACCACAATGCCACTTGAATCTAAGAACACATTGAGTTAAATGTGCAAGGAAAGTAAAAGACACCACAAAATACATTCCCTCAACAAGTGGGACATTTATTTAATTATGTGTTTTCTTTGTACATGTCCTTGAATTTTGTGGAGAAGTGTTTCATTGCTCTCAGGACTTTAGGGAGAGCATCTAGAGGATAATTTGTGGCTCTTATCTTTGCTAGATAAAAACCCTTATGGGCCTTTAGCTCCTTCTTCCCATGAAATGAGGTACAAGCCCTTCTTGGGGTCAATAAGCTTGAAAACACAAAAAATGAGCAAACAAAGGGAAATAAGTGTGGAAGGTGGTAAGTATGGATGGGAGTGTTACAATGACCCTTCAAAGAGAACCCCTAGTTGCAACCCTTTTCCCAAGTGTGACCCACTTACTAGGAAAACATGTCAACCACCAAGGTGAAATGAGGCAAAAGGCATAATTTCCAAGCAAACATTTTCAAAATCAAGAAAGGACCCTTTGCAACATGTTCAAATGATCTAGTTAATGACACTTACCACGAGACCAAAATTTTTACCTCATGAAGCAAGACTTGCTATCCTTTGTGGGTTGAGCTGATGTGGTGGACGTTGTTGCTGCCAATCAACATTGATGTGTGGTACGAGGATGTGACATGTCCACTCATCTGTCTCTTAACACTCCATGTCTTCAATCTATGGGCCTTGAGACATCATCTCCTTAGTTACCCCTAGAAATGGGGGGTAACAGTTCTCTCCAAATGGACTTATCTTAGGCTACTCTACCTTCGTATGAGGGGAGACCAATGATTTTTCATAATGAACAACTTAGGAAGTACCATGTGGAAGACCCTAGAGACCCTATGAATGACTTTGTTTGCATGGTGGACGATAATTTGGGCAATTATGCCATACTTTCTCATTCCCTAGCTCCCAAACTATTTGACTAAGAGACCCATGAAGAGATATGGAATATGTACTTTGATGGGGCTAAATCTCAATTAGGAAATGGGGTTGGCATTGTCTTGATTTCACCCAAAGAGAACACCCTCAAATTTTCATATCAATTAGAGGCCACCAACAATGTTGCCGAGTATGAGGCCTTACTCTTAGTGGTTGAAATAGTTGAAGACTTAGGGGTGAAAAATTTAGAAGTTTTTGGTGATTCAGAACTTTTTTTCCTTCGAGTTAAATATGTCTATTCAACCAAGGACAATAGGTTAAAAATTTACAAGGAAGATGTAATGAAAATGATTGATAAATTTGAAGCTTTCTCCATCAAATTTAACCTGAGAAATCATAATGACCTAGTCTATGCCTTAGTTGTTCATATTTCTTCCAATCAATTTTCAGAAACTACCACATTTGAATAAATTGTCACTGATACATTGTGTAGACCATCTTTCCTAGATAATATTGATCATTGGAATTTTTTTGAAGACGATAAGAAATTAGAAAGGCTCTTGACCAGTGAGGATGTGTTTGTAGACATGAAGATTGATTGGGATGGTTTGGATGGTATACTTGAAATCGTTGAATTAGGAGACAAGGATATAATACCTAAAGGTTTGATTCCTTTCGAGTATATTTTTTGATAGACATGACATGTGCAAGCGAAAGGTAGAACCCACCAAACTCGAGGATTATATTGAGGTCAACATTGAAACTAATGGTAGTCCAAAGATTGTCAATATTGGAAAGAATGTTTTTGAAAAGGAGAGACGAGATATTGAAGGATTAATAAAAGAGTATAGGGATGCATTTGATTGGTCATATGATGACTTGAAATATTACAAGGAAAAAATCATACAACATATAATCCCTTTAATTGAAGGTGCTACGCCTTTCTGACAAAAGTTGAGAAAATTGAACCCCAAACATTACCTTTAGTCAAGGAGTTGTAGAAGTTATTAACTACTAATATTATTGCTCCTACCAGAAACTCGTCTTGGTTGGATAACCTGGTGTTTTGGTCTAAGAGAGAGTACAAGAGTGTTACTAGTTGTCAAAATCCCCTTACTCCAACACCTAGGTATCTTTTTATCTAGTGATTTCCTTACTGAAAATCAAATTAGAAGCTCACAAAACAAAAATACACCACTGGAATATTCAACTCAAATAAAGATAAAAAAAGAAAAATTGGAAACCAAATCATGCACACACAAACACCAATATTTTTGGGTAGATACCCCTGGAAAAACACCGGAGGGAAAACCCGTACTGAGATTATTTTATTATGATAAAATCGGGGCTCCTGTAATAGGGATAATGGCACACTAAGAGATAACAAGGATAATGGCACACTAAGAGAAATACAACGACAAACAAACTTGGTAAAGTCTGATTTGTTGTATGACCCATATTTGAATCGCTTTTCAAGGTGTACACGCCTTTCCTTAAGTAAAAATACATATACATTCTTGTCTCCACTAACGTCCCCATACATGAACTCATTGATTTTATGACAAACTACATACGACTCGACCCCTTCCTATGGCTTCACTCTACTGAAACCCTCTTGCAGTTGCCCCTGTTCTCTCTTCTCCTTGAACTGATCTCTAGAGGGAAGTCCTTCTCCACCTATCCAAGATCTCCTTGAACCACAGTCCTTTGTGATACAACCCTCGAGTATCTTCTCCTTTACCCTAGCCTTGATTTTATAATCTTGAGTTATGCCCTAACCCTAATCTCCAAAGTGATTGACGATTGAGATTAGTTCTCACCTCAATTGAAATCAATGGCTAATATTAAATGCTAATTACTTTTAGCATATAATTAAATAATTCAATTAATTAATAAAATAACTTTACTTTAATAATTCCTTTAATTAAAGTAAATTCAAGGATAGAAGACTTTGGAAATTTACACACATTTAAACACTTAGGTCTGTGTAGAAATACTTTTCCGATGCAACCATTCATCGACGATTCTTTACATAGAGCACATACACATACATGGAAGCATACACAAATTAGTGGGAGAACCAAGAATATGCTCTTTAATATGTACAAGAACAACCAACCTTTCCTCTGTTATATAGTCACACACACACACACATATACTTGTGTTTGCAGTTACCTATTAGTTACAACTTCTTAAATACTTTGGTCGGTCGGCTCTAATTGTCTGTTTGACCGACTTCTATAATCAACTTATGTAGTCAACTTATTTGGTCGATTGGCGGGTCTAGTCAACATGGCCAACTAGCCCTTACAACATCTCCCCCTTCATCAATTCCTTGCTCGTCCTGAGCAAGGGGAAGGTTGAGACTATTACATTGATAGAATTTTTAGAGAGAAAGGTTAAAATTTTTGAACTGAGAGACAGAATATTTAGAATGATTGGCTTTGTTGGATCTTTCATTGTTACCTTTTGATGATGTGTTGGATTCCTTTGGGCCATTGTTGAAGTGATTTCAGAAGATGAGGACATCTTTTTGGATGATGAAGAAGAAGTACACTTTTATTGCCCTGAGCTCATTCAATATGGATCCTTCAAATTGGTGTGGTTCGTGTGGACTATGTGTTCCTGGACTAGGGCCTTCTCTCTCAAAAATTTGTTCTATCACCACTCTCGCTAGATGACTACGATTGCTGCAGTGATCTATCATTTGGAATAATGAATCTGTTCTTCCTTTTGACCCTAGCCGCTTGTTGATGCATACAGTCAAAAACTACAAATCCCTTTTCTTTGAACTGTGCAGGAGTTGGTCGATGTCTAGATGGTGCCAAAGTGCCTTAGGGAGAACTGTGTAAGGTCTCGTCGATGATGCATATTTATACTGCTAATGGAGAGGGGACCTTCTCTCTTCTTCAAAAACAAGTGAATCTCCTCATGTTGCTGGTAGAACTGTTAGAAAAACAGGATCGCAGAGCAATAAAATAAAACAAATGTGGAAACAAAACATAGAAGATACACAATACAAGAGAGACACAGATTTACGTGGTTCACCCAGTGTGGGCTACATCCACCAGAGAAATT
>JASDQU010437866.1:90244-100794 GCA_032191745.1 Picea mariana | reverse complement strand
CGACTATATGTTTCTCTGTTCTTGCACCATTTTGCATCATCAAAAAATTGAAGCCTTGTTGGTTGATAATATGATAATCTAGGTCCTTTGGCACTGGGCCATGCCAAAATCCACACCAAACCCTGATGTTGTCAATATTTAGCTGAATATGGGATTTTGGTAGCAATGCTCAATGAACTATATTTTCAACCATCCATCTTTCAGATGCATTTTGTAAATTGATGACCTAATTTCTAAACATCTCGCTGGATGAGAGAGAACCTGATGAGTCGACTACTCCTGGGGAAAAATCCTTGTAATTTACCATGGTTGGAATATACTTTGTTGTAAAGGTTGGCTGCATGAATGGACTGAATTGGATCATAAAAATCCAGATCAATAAGGAAGGGAACTTTATTGCTCGACTATGCTCCTAGCATTCTCTACAATTACTTTTTATAGTTGCGGAAAGGTGCTCTGCCAGTTGAACATTTCACCTTTTTGGAAGATCTGGCCCATGGGATCTAACATGGTGAGTTTTATGTCAGTTGCCTGACCCATGGTAGTGAAGCTCAAGGAAACAATAATGTAAGTCCATTTTCCCCTCAATTCTGTTACTTTGTAATCTAGGTGGATATTGGTGGCCACCCGCCTGTTCCAACTGGCTCCTCTTGACAATTTTTAGTTCAACACATTCTTCTATAATTCTTTGTAATTGTGGGTTATACACTGTCTGAAGTCCTACATAGCTTCCAGGTGGATATTGGTGGCCGCCCACCTAATCCAATTAGTTTATTTTGGATGTTTTCATGTCAGTGCATCTTTTTGTACTTCTAGGGTTGTTTTGGGGACCTAAATAATGTTTTTTTGGCTTTCCATAGTCAAACTATAGACTAAGTTAAAGTTTGACGAGATAATGTGTATTTATTGAAAATACCTTTCCAATGGGCTATCACATGCCTAAAATGGAGGTCGTATGCAAAATTTACGACATTGGGAAGTTGAGGTACCAACTTACCCATCAGGGCCCACATAACTTTTGGCGTTTCATCTCCTAGGGTTAGGTTTTTGGATGTCTAGGGTTTCGACATTCATGAGTAATGTTAAAAAAGGCCTTTGGAGCTTCATTGTAATCATTTATTCTTAGAAGGATTTACGTAGCAGCCACATATATTCTCAGAGATAGATACCACCATTCGAGTAAGTTGTTTTCAGTTACGCAGTTTTACAGTTTCATCCTATTTTATTTATTCAATAGAAGTAATTGTTCACTAGATATCTGTTTTTGTTCTCCATATCTATGTGTTATTGTATTCAGTCTGTTATTCATTTAGTTCCGCTCATAAATATGGATCAGTGGTATCAGAGCGGTCTGCTCTTCATTTATTTTTCTTCGTGCATGTCCCTGACAAGATCTGGGTACAAGAAGTTGGGACTCGAACCGGTCAAGACTTTGAAAGATTGGTCACACCGAGCCCGAGAAAATCCATGCGGGATTAAAATACAAATGATGGAGTAGGATATCCTTTTAAAATGTTGCTCAAGGAATCCCTTGCATGACAAAGGAACAAAATGATGGACAACTTTGCACAGATCCTTCGACGACTGCCCACAAGAGACACATCTTCATCAAGAGGCCATGCAACCCCCTTCAAGGTACAGGTAAATTTTTATATTCCATTATTTTAAGGACTGATAGATGTGGATGTTGTAGATAAATGGTTGAATCTGCTCGAAGGGTATTTTTCGGTCCATAATTTTTTTGATAGGGAAAAAATTACTTTTGCACTCAAGGTCATCCCCCATGTTAAGGATTGGTGTGATACTTATTCTGAGAAAAGGGCCATAATAGGAATCTTCAATATTTGTGGTCACCCCCACGTGGGATTCCTCTAGGGATTCCATTAAAGAACAATACTACCCTTTTGGAAGCTATGAGGACCAATACACAAGATGGACCATGCTGCGTCATGAAAGGGACCAGACAGTACCAGATTTCACCAATATTTTCCATACCCTACACACCAAATTGGGTATCAAAGACTCTGAACAACATATGGTGCTCAAATACCGTGATTGTCTGCATAGATACATTTAAACAGAAATGGAGTTTCTGAACATCGCATCATTGGGTATGACTTATAGATATGTTGTCAATATCGAGCATAAATTTAAGTAGAAGAGGCAAGAGTTTGGATCTGCAAACTCCTCACAGCCAAAGCAGGGAAAAGGCGATCCCAACCCATGAAAAAAGGGATAGAGAAATGATGGCCACTCTTAGGAAAACCAGTCCAATCCGCAACACAAGAAGGGTAATGAGAAGTCAAAGAAGGACAAGGGAAAATGATGTGAATACCATAAAATCCCTTGGAATAACACTAAAGAATTCTGCTCCAAGCAGTCACTGGTGGTCGAGTTGAAAAATTTCAAGTTAGAGGTAGATTCTGACTCTAAATCAAATCTATAAGGAGGGAAGCAAATTATCGATTCTGAACCCAGTGCCACTATCACTAGCACCAAAGTCCAGCCAAGCGAACTAGAAGAACTAGATGAAGGGGAACGCCTCTTTCACTCAAAAATGTGGGTAAATGAGACTCCACTTGATTTCATTGTTGATAGCAAGAATAAGAAGAACGTGATTGGAGCAGAGGTCATTAAGTGGCTGGCCCTGCCAATGACACCGCACACGCAACCCTACACCATTGGCTGGCTTCACCAAGGAAGAGATCTTCGCGTCAACCAACAGTTTCGTCTGCCCTATGACATCAAGCCCTTCAAAGATGAGGCATTGTGTGATATTTCTCCCCTTTAAGTTTGTGATGTTCTTTTAGGAAAACCATATTTGTGGAAGTGACATGTTGTGTATGAGTCTAGACCCCACAATGTTATTATTACTTTTGGTAGACAATTGTATAGGATACCATAGGTAGCACAGCCTACCGCTATTTCTTTAATATCTACTAAGCAATGCAGTAAGGTCATTTCATAGACCGATAAGTTCATATTCTTTGTGATCCGTTCTCATAGTAAGCAGAAGGTCGCTGCCACATCCGTGGCCTCTACACATAGTGTCTGTTTACAACATAAGCAAGTGGATGGGATCATGGAAGAGTATGAAGACATCTTCTCCTCACCCACCAGGGTACTGATGCACTACCAAGTCAAGCATCCAATTGATCTAACCCTTGTGAACCTATGCCTAATGGACTAGTCTATCACCACTCACTGATGGAAAATGACGAAATCAAGCGTTTGATCCAAGAGTTGCTTCAAAAGGGGAACATAAGACACAACTCCTCCCCTTGCAGAATCCCAATTGTACTAGTGCAGAAGAAATATGGGACTTGGCGGCTCTGCATTGATTATAGAGCATTAAACAAAATCACAGTTAGGAACCAGTACCCAATTCCCCTAATTGATGACCTTCTTGACCAACTCAAGGGGGAAAAGTCTAACTACCACTAGGTTCCCATCGAGTCAACTGATGTATGGAAGACAACTGTCAAATATAAAGAAGGTCTCTTCGAATGGCTTGTCATGCCCTTTGGCTTAACAAATGCACCAACCACTTTCATGAGGTTGATGAATGATGTATTGATACCCTTCACCAACTCTTTTGTGGTGGTATATTTGGATGAAATCCTCATCTTCAATAGAACTTGGGAGGAGCACATGCAACATATTCAATAAGTTTTGAGCACTCTATGACAACACAAGATGTATGCCAACCAAGGATGATTTTAAGGATGGAAATTTATTATAAAATGTAGAAACCTTGGCAAATATTACTAATCCTTCATATGCCAACTATAAGTGTTGGCAATATTTTTGTAAAAATATTCAAATTTCTAAGGATTTTATACATTTTTTATAAAATTTTGATGATTTTTAAGGTAAAATAATTGTATCCTATAGAATTTGGGCGAATAATTTTTAAAATAGCGAATCTCATTTTTGGAAAAACCATGGAAAATTATCCCATGAGCGAAATTTAGCCCCTAAAATCATCCCTAATGCCAACTTGGAAAAATACTCCTTTGGCATGAACATGGTCCAATACTTGGGTTACATTATTGATGAGAATGGGGTACATGTGGATCCAGCTAAGATCCAATTCATCCGTGACTGGCCAACCCCGACCACACTAGCCAAGCTTCGTAGCTTCTTGGGACTTGCCAACTTCTATCGACGGTTCATTTTGGGATTCTCCCATATTGCATGGGACCTCAGCCAAGTGACCAAGGGTGGTGGCAGGGAAAATTTTACATGGTGGAAGGCACAACAACAAGAATTTGATGATCTGAAGCATTGCTTGTGCTCAACCCCAATATTCTCCTTACCTGATCTGCAACAACCATTCGAGATTGAGATTGATGCATCCAACTATGTTGTAGGCACAGTTCTCACACAACACGATCATCTGGTAGCATACCATAGTGAGACACTCTTAGACACTGTCCAGAAATATCCCACCTATGACAAGGAAATGTATTCCATTGTACAAGCCTGTCGTTAATGGAAACATTACATTTTGGGAAAGGAGAAAATCATCCACATTGATCACAAGACTCTGTAGTTCATACAGACATAGGGAAGTTGCAAAACGACCGCCATCATAAGTGGTCCACATACCTACAATAGTTCCATCTCAACATCAAGTATAAGACAAGGATCACAAATCGTGTCTCTGACTGCCTCAGTCGACATCTCATGGATGCACTTACCACTGTGATCCAGTCCTGTGGGCATGAGGCATCTAAGTGGCCCCAAATTTATCAACAAGATATAGACTTAGCCACCACCTATCATCTCTTAGGTACATGTGTGAATTTTACCGATTTTCACATTCAGGATGGATTTTTATGCCATCTAGGGAATCTCTGTGTTCCTGCAAGCGAGCGTGCAAAGCTGATTTGGGAGGCTTAGTACAGTCGGATGGAAAGACATTTTGGTGTGGAGAAAATTGTGGTCGTTCAACAAAAACAATTTTATTGGCCAAAACTTTGACATGGCGTCAACAAGTATATTAGATCTTGCATCGCATGTGCCATTTCTAAGCTAACCATTAAGAAGCAAGGCTTATACACCCCTCTTCCTACTCCTGAGAGACATTGTGAATCCATCTCAATGGATTACATGTCTGGCCTTCTGTCCACTAAGCAATTAAATGATTGCGTATTTGTGGTGGTTGATCAATTTTCGAAGATGGCCATTCTCATAGCCTACAAGAAGAGCATCACAACGACATATACTGCCAATATTTTCTTTGACCAAGTGTGGGTCCATTTTGAGATACCACAGACTGTCATCTTTGATTGCGACAACAAGTTCCTCAACACATTTTGGTTGAGTCTCTGGTCACTGTTGGACACCAAGATCACTATATCCACTGCCTTCCACCCTCAAACCGATGGCCAAACAAAGTTCGTCAATCAAATGATTGTGCACATCATGCACATGTATAAATCTAAGCATCTGCATACATGGGATGAGAGTCTTCCCTATGTTCAACACAACTACAACAGGGATCTCCATAGCTCCATTGGCCATAACCCCTTTCAAGTGGGGCTGGGATTCCAACCCTTGGGTCCCATTGATGTTGCACTACCTCTTGCAACAACAAAGACATATTCTTCCCATGTTTAGTCTGATGCCGACAAATCCAACAGATTCATTGAGCGGATTCAACACATCCGCCAATAGGTCCATGCAATTTTGCAGAAATCCAATGCTAAGTACAAGAAATGCCATGATCAACACTGGGTATCGCACAAGTTTCAGGTGGGAGACAAGGTATGGTTACATTTGTAGAAAGAGCACCTTACATGGCCCCATCGGAAGCTCCACCCACTTCGTTATGGGCCTTACAATATCACCAAGGTTGTGGATAAAAATGATTTTGAGCTCAACACTCCACCCTTCCTTGGCTTGCACCCAGTGTTCAATGTGGACCTCCTTCGACCATATTTTCCACCATTATTGTACACCTCAGAGATCGCATAAAAACTGACACTAACAGAGCTCAACCCTGACTACATGGAACATGCATCCACTGATCATATAGTGGACACACATGTCAAGGGAACTTGCTAGTAGAGGATCCATCTTTATCAGGTTGTCAAGGTAGGGAAACTCCTACACCAAGGAAAGTGGCGCACTCGGGGCCAAATTCAACAGAAGTTACCTCACCTGATGGGGGCAATCAACGAAATGGATACCATTTCTTCCTAAGGGGGGAGGACTGATCCAAGTGGATATTGGTGGCCACCCACCTATTTCAACTAGCTCCTCTTGACAATTTTTAGTTCAACACGTTCTTTTGTAATTCTTTGTAATTGTGGGTTCTACACTTTTGGGGTTGTCTGAAGACCTACACAACTTCTAGGTGGAGATTTGTATCCTCCCACCTAATCCAACTGACTTATTTTGGATGTTTTCATGTCATTACAACTTTCTTTACTTCCAGGGCCATTTTGGGGCCCTAAACAATGTTTTTTTTGGCTTGCCACTATCAAACTATAGACTAAGTGGGAGTTTGATGGCATAATGTGTAGTTCTTGAAAATACCTTTCCAATGGGCTGTCACACCTAAAACATAGGCCATATGCAAAATTTATGACCCCAGTAAGTTGAGGTACCAACTTACCCATCGAGACCCACATAACTTTTGGCGTTTCATCTCCTAGGGTTAGGTTTTTGGATGTCTAGGGTTTTGGCATTCATGAGTAATGTTAAAAAAGGCCTTTGGAGCCTCATTGTAATCATTTTTGCTTAGACGGATGCATGTATTAGCCACATCTCTTCTTAGAGATAGATACCACCATTCGAGCAAGTTGTTTTCAGTTCCCATTTTTATAGTTTTATCCTATTTTATTTATTCAATAGAAGTTATTCTTCATTGGATATTTTTTGTTGTTCTCCATATCTCTGTGTTATTGTATTCAGTCTGTTATTCATTTCATTCCACTCATAAATACAAATGAATTTATTAATCAAAAGACTATTGAAGACAAAATCTGGGGGTCCTTCGAATCAATTTTTCTAAGATCTCGATCCTTAGAACTGTGGGTTATCCGGCCCACATGTGGACTGTAATGTCATCCATGGAAGCAATTAAAACTAAAATAATCTCCCTCGAATGCACCCTCAATACAATGGATTCCCTTCTTCGAATTTCTCCCCCTTGATCTCACTTTCCAATCTAGGCTTGAACTCTTCTCCTATTAGTCACTGACACCAAATATTAACATGTATGGAACCGTGGACCAAACTGATGGGATAACTGGTCTAAACTCATACCCAGTCATCGATCACCTTGTCGTTTTCACTTCCGACACTAAACTGTACTTGTAGGAACTTGTGGTGATTTAATGCTTCATGGAACGATCCTTTTTTTTATCATAGAACCCTCAATCAAGATCAAGGGATAATTGGCACCAGTCTCTCAAACCTCTGCACTCTATGACTGATTATTTCTTGGTTCAGTGTCTAACCATCGATTCGCCAATAAAATGGATGCCATATCTCGACTATCTTCTATATTTTTGAGTGTCACATCATCATTGATCCTATCGTGATCGAGGATGGATCTCTTCCACTAGTAATTGATGTCTCTACTACATCGGTCCTACCATGATCGACGATGGATCTCTTCCAATGGTAAGTGACGCCTATAGTACATTGATCCTACTATGATCAATGATGGATCTCTTCCACCGGTAATTTCCGTCTCTACTACATCTTCATATCGAATACTCTTGATCTCTTTATTAAATGTAAACACACACGATTACATGCTTATGAATTTCTCATGTTTACACACACAGATTCAAAGCCATGAAACAAAACTTAGAAATACACAATAATACACCATACCATTATATCGGGCTTGATTTACATAGTATGACATCTCTAGTCCAGACCACCCTTTTGACCTAATTTTACATGGTTGTTGGCCTCCCTTTTCAATGCCCACATGCTACATATAATACCAAATATTACAACAAGGATCGGATTATCTAGATATGATCTAACCTCAACAAATTACTAATATCTCTCGGAAAAATCAAAACAACTTTATCATTTATGAGAAAATATCATTCTCTTGGCCACGTCCTTTCCTTTTGGAATGTGAAATTTCAAAAATGAATTGGGGGGGGGGGGATTTTCTCCTACATCAAAGTCCTAGGGTTAAAATTTCCATGATCTCCTGATCATGTGTCTTCATTGTTGCTTCCATGTTCACTCTATGGTCACTCTCTGGTATTCCCTTTTCCTCATGCATCATATGTTGAGCTTCTCCTCATGCTCAACAATGAGCTTCAACCAAGCCTTTCTCTGTAGAAAGCCTTTGCACCCGCTACCCAATACTTCATCAAGCTTCCTCCTGATCTTGAACTTTTGGTATCACTGTTTCTCTCCTCTTAGAACCTCTCTGAGCATCTGCTGCTCTAGAATTCTACAATCATGCCCACCTACTCTCGCTGCAGGATTTTCTAACCTCACTCTTATACCACTTGATGAAGACCAAATACATGGGTCCTTCAAATCGATTTTTATGATATCTCGATCCTCAAACTTGTGGGTTATCTATCCCACACATGGACTACAACTTCGCCCATGGAAGCAATTAAAACTCAAATAATCTCCCTTGAATGCACCCTGAATACAATGGAGGCCCTTCTTAGAATTCCGACCCCTTGATCTCGTTGTCCAATCTAGGCTCAAAATATTCTCCTATTAGTCACTGGCGCAAAAACTTAACACGTATGGAACCGTGGACCAAACAGATGGGCTAATCGGTCTAAACTCATAACCAACAATCGATCACCTTGTTGTTTTCACTTCCGACACTAAATTGTCCTTGTAGGAAATTTTGGCGATTTAGTGCTTCATGGCATGAGTCTTTTTGTTATCACCAAACCGTCAACCAAGACCAAGGGATAATTGGAACCAATCTCTCAAACCTCTACACTCCATGACTAATTAGTTCTTGGTCCAGTGTCTAACTGTCGATCTTCCAATAGATTGGATGTCATATCTCCACTATCTACGATATCATTGAGTGTCAAATCACTGAAGATCATGGTTGACGCCTCTACTACATGTTCATATCGAATAATCTTTACCTCTTTAATAAATGTAAACACACACGATTATAGGCTTATGAATTTAACAAGTTTACACACACAAATATTCTAACCCATGAAACAAAACTTAGAAATACACAATAATACACCATCCCATTACATCGAGCTCTATTTACATAGTACGAATTCTTTGGGCCAGGATGCCCTCTCAGCCTGATTTTACATGGTTGTTGGCCTTCCTTGTCAATTCCCATAGGATACATACAATACCAACAATTACAAAAAGGATCAGATTATCCTGATATGATCTAGTTGTTATCGTAAAATTTGTAGGTTGGGAAAAGCCTGAGCCAACCACCAAAATGGAAACAACTAAGGTACACTATATCCAATGTCACCTCGATATAGGTCCCACACTTTGAGGGTGACTAGCTCACTCTAGGGAGGCGATTCCGGTGAACCTGGGGGGATTGATATGGATGGAAGGGAAAGAAGAGAAGTATCAACCTAAGGGTTAATGATGGAAGAGGAAAGATGGCTTTGATGAATTGTCTCTAGGTGGATTATTTAAGATTTTCAATGTTAAATTTTAAGCTATTATTAGGTTAATTTTCAATTTACTATATAACCATAGCATAGATAGGATCACTGAGAAAAACACAATCACAAGATACACAACATTTATCCTGGGAAACCCTCATGGGGAAGAAAACTCAGCAAAACTTCCTTGATATAGATAGCCAATACAATGCTAAGACAATAAACCAAACACTAGAGAATATCCTCTCCCAAGCAATGCACCTCTCTCTCTTCCTTCTTCCAACAACTGGTAACTGCAGCTTCCTTCAATACTTGGGCACTAGATGAGTGAGCTAAGTGAGTGAACAAATGAGTGGATGGGTTCCTTTATTTATACAAACTGGCAAGCGCTGAAAGGAGGTGTCTCTTCACTGGCAGGGTCAACTTGTCTTTCTGGGTGGTTAGAACCACATTAATTTGCCTGGAGGCCGACTTCTTAATTTTCATATTAGAACTAGGGTTTGACCAATCCACAAAAGGGGATTTGGTCAATTAGAATGCCTGACATGATCAATCCACAAAAGGGGATTGATCTAATGAATAATAAATATATTTTATCTTTTACTTTATCCACAAAAGGGGATAAGAATATTCTTTGCAGTTACACAATAGTTTAACACTCCCTCTTAACAAGAAGGATATTCTTTATCTTTTGACAGGTCACTGGATGTCATCATCAACTGAACAATATCATCAACTGGATAATCATCATCAATTGGACAACAACATCAACTGGATAACATCATCAACTGGGTAACAACATCAAATGGATAATAAGAGGCATCAATATAATCCACTTGGTCATTTGGCATCACGACTGGAATATGTATAAATCATTGGAAGTTTTGTTCTCTTTATCTTTGCGTAGAAGATACTATTTCTTTCTTCCATCTTCAAGCAGAA
>JASDQU010437866.1:51675-74312 GCA_032191745.1 Picea mariana | reverse complement strand
GTCCGTTCACCAATCCGCAAAAGGGGATTTGGTCCTAATACAATTACCAACATGATTAATCCACAATGGGGATTAATCCTATGAATAAAATAACAATAATAATAACAATACTCTTTGTAGTTACATTATTTCAACAATGGGTACTGTCCATCGAGGAGACTTGCCAGGGAGAAACGTGAGGAGACACACAAAATAGGACATGTATAAAGAAAGAATTTATAAAGACACCTTTTGGTCTCTCAACCAAGCGATAAAACACATTTTAATGCCAAATGAAGCGTCTGTAGGGTTGATCACTCATATAGGCAAACAAAAGCAGCTATTTTTTGTTTTTGTTAGCCAGGGAAGGAAGAGTATGGATTTGGTATGTTCCCATCTAGGTAGTATGTTGTTGCCTCACCTCGACTGTCACCAGCAGGTCTGATTCCCTTCTAATATATTTAGTTTTGCATGAGGAGTCCAAAATCTACCAGGGGTTTTCATTTGGTCTCTATAAAGGGGAATCTGGATGGTCGCCAAAGGTGTGCACGAAGGTATCAATTTGGGTAGTCAAGATCACTTAATCACAAGAGGAACTGGTCGGTTAAATATATTACCTCACAGTAAAAGCACTTATCCTTATAACTAGCCCCAGATCCATGTCACATTCACCAGTATCAAATCCAAAATAGAAATCCCACCTAACTCACAAGAGGAAATCTCCCTACGCCTACCTAAAAACAGAGCCTACGCAGAATGAAATGAGATAGCGACACTATGCGCTTTGACTTATTACTTATGTGCTTTGACAAAGAGGCTAGCGTTGGGTCCTGGCTAGAGAGAAATACAAGAAGGGTGGTCATCTCCAACAGGTCTCCTAGTCTTGCTTGGTTCTAAGCATGGTCCTGCCAAAGAGAATGAGGAAGCATAGTAAAGAGATTAGGTTCTACTTCTTTGATTCAACGTTTAGTTGAGATGACCTTCCTCTGATAATATAACAGATATAGCTCTTTCCACCATAAGAAGGATGGGGATAATAACCTTCCTCCAACTCTATGAAAGGAGTTACCACTTCCTTCCGACCTTACCTTCAAATAACCTTACCTCAAATGGTTCAAATATAGAGATTGACTTGGACCGCTTACAAAATATAATGGCTTCCTATGCTATCATCATACTGGTTTGTCTTGTTGGATTGGGCTTGCTAGTTGGTCATACTTATTGCTTCTTGATTGGAAAGAAAGGGTCAATTTCCATACGAGGGACCGAGGGCAAGCCAATTTCAAAATTTGGGAGTGAGTTAACAACATACCCCTATTTATGTGTGTGGGGATATGGCAAGGCAGTTGGGATTATACCAAACATACGTTTTGAGAGGATAGGAAACCTGGTAAAGTAGAGACATATTGCCTTGGGGCAGGAGAAACACTCATTAGGAAGTGCTTCTTAAATAAGATATTTGGCTCAAGCCAAATTTGAGTTCTTTACCCCAGGTTTTCAATACCCTTCCAACCCCCCAAAGACACAACTTGGATTTCTCCAAAACATATTTTGTGAGGTTTTTGATCGCCCGGACCCACCCTTAGGTGCCTGCCCCCTAGTACCTTCTTATGGGAATCTTATTGCTGCGTAGCTTCTTCTAAATAGTTAGGATTTAGACTATACCCTTAGGATTAGATTCTTGATACCCAGACCAAACTTCCTTTGAGGGTAATTAACTTATAATAGGGTTTGACCTCACCGCTACGTGCCTAAGCCTATAAGTAAGTTACTTGCCAAAATACCTCGTAGCCATCTGTACCACCTAAGCACCTCTTTCTTATGCTGCACCCACCTTAGGTGCTGATTTCTGGCGATTCTCAACACCTTTTTCTTGGTTGCGAGAGGTAATCAAACGAGGGTCGAGTATAGCTTTCTTTTTACCCATCCCAAATTTGATTACTTACTATACCACCTTATTCAATCTTCTTATTTCATGGAGCCACTCTTCGCTTCGTTCGAATTTGATTCTTGATACCCTGCCCTTTTAGGGATTTTTTTTAGAACAATGACTGCTTGCAAAATGGATGGGTCAAACAATAAGGTTGATACATACATCCAGAAGGGTGTTCGTATCCTTGCTCCTTCTTAGCGGGATATTTTGGTCATGAATTATATATGTAATGATCCCCTCCCTGATGCGGGGGGGAAAACCCGTTTCATCCCCCCGCGTACCTCGAACCCACCACCCCACTTGGATTGGATTGCAACAAGACTTTTAGCCTCTTTATAAACCCCTTCCTTTGGAAAGAGAATTAAAGTTCCAACAAGGATGAGGTCCAACATATCCATACCCTCATATTTGGAGAGGAGAGACAGATATACCTGTATCTAGACAGTTTGTGATCCTAGATAGACAATGTTTGGAGAAGATATACATACATACCCAGAAAGTGGAACAAGGTTGAAATGCATCCAGAACCTTCCACATTTTTGGTTTTATGGATCAACCTAACTCCATGCCTATGGATACTATTCAAACCCCCTTAATCACTCCTTTATTCCCTCCTATTTCTCTTACCTAGTTATGGTTCTTTTTCTTGTTCTTTCTATCCTGCCCTGGTGCCTTCCTGTCCCCTTTCATCCCTGGTCCTCGTTCCCTACTGCCTGTGTGATGTTTACTCCTCCTAGCTAGGTATCGCTTGCTTGTCTGTTTCTTATCGTTGCTAGGGTTCGTTGTGGTGGGTGACGGTTCGGTGCTTGGTTCTTTCAGTTAGTGCTTCCATTTTTGGTGTTGATGGGAGCGTTTATGGAGCATCTTCAGAGCCTCGGATAGTCCTTCGTCGGGCCTCTCAATCCCCTTTTTGACTAGAACACACCACAAAACTAAGTTTTTGTTACTCATTTTTGTCTCTTTAGATTTTCCCAGACTTAATACATCTTACCAAAACTCTTTTCTTATTCCAAGCTACCAATTATTCCTTGAATGCTTTACGATAGGTACCGTACCTCAGGGAAATGGAATCGAATTAACCATAGGGAAACCCATTTTTCTTGGTCCTAGGAGGCAATTGGACACTAGGTACTTACTTGCTACATTTTTGGCTGGCTGGTCTTGCTGGTCCTGCATCAACAACTGATTGGTGCTGGGAAAAAGAAAAAGGATCATACCCTGCCTGGTCCGGTGGGGGTACTTCAGCAAAGAAGAAGGGGGGTCCAGTGCTTGTTGCCTTTATTTTGAATAGTCTCGGTGCCTGATTTTTTTGGGAAGGGAGGGAAAGGATCCCAATGCTGTAGCTAAGTGCTTTCCTTTATTTTGTGTTGTCTTGGGAGGGTTGGAAAGCGAGGAAAAGCCAATTTGTGGCGTTTCAAACCATAATTACCACTATATTTCTCTACATAATCTTTCAATACTGCGCTGCCTATGGTTAGGATCTCTCGTGTTCACTGATTGTGGTTGAGATCCTTTGAGGAAGAACTACCTTAGTAACTACTATCAGAAGAGTTTAGGGGGTAGGAACTTTGAACTGAACTGTTTGAACATGAAGAACTATTTACCTTTTCTTGTGGGAACACCTTTATTGATGGGAGGACCTAGACCAACAACCTTGCAAGCGTATTTACCATACTTTATAGAATGGCTCACAGACCTTAGATTAGATGTTGGATGGATGGATGGGCATTCGATAACACTTGAGGAAAGAATCTTATTACTGGAGTACCACTATTGCTACTATTATTATTCTGGTCGAACATTGCCCAGGATACTCTTCAATCATTCTTACAAACTGCATTGCTAGGAATATCCCTACTTCCCTTTCATTTTAGTCCTACCAACCACCTTTTAGATTTACCCACCTATACATACTACCTCACTTACCCCACTTAGGAAGGGGAAGGAATGCACCAAACTTACAGCATTGAATCAGATCAGATGGAAGGGATGACAATAAAGGAGCCATTGGAATTAGGAAATGAAACTGGTAAATTCACTAGAGAAAAGGAACGAAGTCGCTCATCCATCCGATGGGTGAGGTGGGGCCTATAAAGTAAAGTTATCCATCCTACACGAACCTGGTGCATTGAGATGGTAATTTAATGAGTGAGAGGATGGCGTCTCCAGATGATAGAGTGTGAACAAACATGACCTATAAAGTTCTCCTTCCTATGTTAAACTGTTATATCAAGATTGTAAATGAATTAAGAAAATGGGGAGGTACATTTAGTTACTTTACCAGCAGCAAAGACATAGGGAAATTTATTATCTTAATGCTTATACCCATATGAAGGAAGGGCAGGGAAAAATAAAAGAGTAAAAGGTATGACCCTACGCCTTTAGATTGTTTGTTCACTCTTTTCTGATTCTGGCCGGGCATAGGAAGAAACCAGAAGCATGCCATTTCTCTTATTGAAGTAAATCGCTCACTCCAATCCCTCAATCCAGAGCTCTTTGAGGGTATTTATCAAAATTGACTCTAGTTTATTCCTAGAAGGCAATCAACAGTTTGGAATCCATTTTCTACACTAGAGAGCACTGGATGGGAAGGAGATTGTTGAGGGACTTCTTAACAGAGAAAGGGTAGGTCTTCCAAGCCAAAGGAGTGACCTTATGACACCTTGTGTTTTTTAGAGTAGTGGAATAGGCACAGAGTGGTTGATTGATGACTAGATGAGGGCTTGGAGTGTTATGTAGTGATCATATTGGCTATACTATGAGATAAATGGGTTGCACTGAGTGGGATTAGAGCTTCGTAGGATTTTCCTTCACCCTGGTGGTATCATGGTCTGGCTTGGGGTGGAATACACTATTTGATTCATACAATTGGGTGATGAATTACTCATTAGCACCCCATTTGATTAACATTATCCATGTGGTTGTTGCTATTAAGAATATATTTAGCTTCTACCGGCTATAAAAAAACAACTCATAGCTGCCTACCTTAAAGTAAGGAACAACCCTGCATTACATAATCAAGTTCAAGCAAGCCCAAAATTAGAGTTCGAGACCCCAGATGACAAATATATCATTTGAGACCTGAACATGCTTGCTACACAACAAAGTAACTTCTTCACATCTCACTTTATTGATCTTTAGATTCTACCGGACACCCCGAAATATGTCTTACCTACCCTGTCAACAACTATTTCCGGATTCCTTCTGGGCTCCTCATTAACCACTGGCTATTGTAGGACCCATTCACCAGACCCCATTCATCAACAACGATCGAAGGATATAAGTAAGGAAGGACATTACTTGTGGCTGGCTTGTCATTCATCAACAATGATCGAAGGATGTCAGTAGCGCTTTGGGTTCGGTCACTCACAGCTTATCTTATCACTTCACTCTTAGCTTCAGTCACAACTCTCAATAACTAGCTTGGGTCACTCAAACTACTTGCTTTAGCACTCAATGGGTTGATCTTCGCAAAGGTTTGTTTCATGAGCAGTTGGTCCACGTGCATTATTGATTTACTTGTAGACAAGGTTCGATGGGACAACATTGGGTAACAAAAAAAGTTTTCTTGGACAACAAAATGGTAGATGAGGTTCAACTTTGCAACCAAGTGTTTCGTTCACTCGACCCGAGTAGGACAACTTCGTGTCACCCATGTTCAATAGGAAACTAGGGTCAAGCCACTTCACTTAGCGTACGGAAGGCTTTCCCAAAGGGAAAGGTACGAAGTATTGAGGTATGTTAATAGTTGAATTCACTCCGATACAAGATGTATTATTGTACTGCCTCCGACGATAGTACATAGCGATGAGTTCACTTTGAATTTTGTATTACTTCTCGTTTGATTTAAAAGATTTCACTCAAACCTTATGTTCAACATACAAAACAATAAAAAATATGTTTTTTTTATAATAAAAAGTTATATTTTTCTCATATCTTATTGGTCCATACATTTAGAGTCTTATTGCAAGCTTCACTTTGTTCTAGGATTAATATGAACCCTGGATTGGTGCCACATCTTCGAGATTTGGATTCTCAATATATTGGATGCACCCATTTAAACGGTAGTTCAGAGGCAGTGCATCACAACATGCTGCCCTTGTTACATATATAAACAAACTATTTTTGTTCTTGTCATCTTAACAACAGAGACATCCAGACTTGAACCGAAACATGTGTGAAAGCAACCCAACTTTTCGCCTCTCTAATCAGGACAACTAAGCCAACCCGGAAGGCTATTCATACGTAGCACATCAAAAATTAGAGTTAGAACTAATCGGGACAACTAAGCCAGTCCGGCCTGCCCGGAAGGCTTATTCTTTGTAGCACACATTCTCGAAAAGAGTCATATAGGGGATAAAGAAAGACTACATGGACCAACAACAACTGACTATACACACAAAAATACAAAACCAAATAAAAAATGAACTGCCCACAATACCAATATTCGCGCAAATTGACTCCCATAACTTTTCTAACTTGACCTTGCCTCTCAATTAAGACCTTGTTGCCCCTAATTTAAGACCGCTTGCGCACATATATTCTGGTATGCCCCAAAAATGCCCTGATTTGTTCTTTCTCCAAGATCTTCACTGCTCGGTGGCGACTCATTTTTAGGCAAAATCTATGCTATGAATACGAATTTCCTTGGGAGATAAGATAGTAGAAAAAACTATGGTCCCAAGATACAAAAGCATATGGAACCAACAGTTAAGCCCCTTCATGAACTTGAATTCTACACTTATAAGAAACCATTTATTTACCGATAGACCAAACCACATTCTTTTTCTCATTGTCTTCAAGAAAATGGATTTCGCCTCGGGGTGTACTCCATCGTAGAGTGTTTTTTTCTCAATCCCCACTCTCCATTTTTTCGGTGCGTCCAAGGGAATAACTACAATAATTTATTTACAACCCATAAGTTCCTTACATTTATTGTATGCCATCTTATGCATCTCAATATTTATCTCTTCGTACGTGATCGAAGAAATAGAAAAATTATTCATTGGCCCTTTCTTTCGTGCTTTACTAGTAGAAGCACTAGTACTACTACAAAAGTGATAAGAAGAAATCCGCAAACCCTTACCTTATTATTGTTCTTATGGTGGAAGAGAGTCAAAGGTGGAGTAGTTTGGCCCTCGATAGATAGTGGACCAACTGGACTACATTAAGTATCAAAACACAAGTATGTATATATTATATATGGCTCCCAATAGTGACCATACAGGTTAAACCCTTATACTTCTATATGCTACTTCTACCTGTGATGCTATTATATATGATCCAAGTACGTCTTCGAGGATCACCCTTCTTCATACCTTGTGCATAATCATGAGAGAATAAAGGAAAGAAATGAGTCCCATAATCTTATAACAACGATTCTCAGAATCTATGCAATTGGTGTAACAACACAATATGGAATTTTTCTTCTTTTGGCTTGTTGTTTATATGAGCTAGTTCAACTTCTCTATGTAATTCTCGTATATAACTAGATACCATAGATACTAGCTTAGTGATTGGTTTTATGGAAACAAGCCTGTTGGAGACACTACAGGGACCTAGCCCCTATGCACTAGCACGAACTATAGGAAAAGAATAAGGGTGACTTACAACAACATGGGGAGTTGTTTACGAACTGGAGCCAACAACCTTTATGATATCTTAAAGTACTATGATATTTGTAAGTAGTGGTTTAATACCACAGTATATGCTCATTAAGTCACAAACACATGCAAGGAAAGACTCCATTAGCTAATTTCACAGGAAATGGCATGATTACTATCATCTTAAGATCTAATTGACCCATTAGCTAGGGCTTTACTCAGAGGCTATAGCGCAGATGTATGTAGAGAGGCCAAGTGAAACGAAGATATGCAAGTCTCAAAAGTCTTAGGAAACATGCAGTAGAGTCCATTCCAGAGAGAGCTTATAGAAGAGACTCCATAGTCCCAGGTAAATTAGGCAGCAATACCCCATATTAAGTCGAATTTCAGATTTCATACATATTACAAATCAGAATGGAGACTATATTAAGTATCTCTCAAGAGAGGGGGGAGAACACCCATGCCAACCAGAAAGAAAGAAAGCAAGGAAGAGAGCAGAAAATAAAAGCGAGTAGTAGTAGTAGTCAGCTGGAGATTGCACTAAAGCTCACTCATTAGGAACTACTTGAAAGAGTTTGAAAAATAAATGGAGACTAGGAGGAGCAACTTCTATCTTTGTTTGTTGTCCCCCAATATCGGCTATATGCGACGGGTTGTCCCCTTTCTGGTGCTGTAGCCTCTTCTGTGTCGTAGCTGCTTCTTTTCGTTGTACGGTGTGCATGGAGAGCTAGCTATAGTTGTAGAGATTTCTTGTAGTTATGACTATGGAAAGGACGTCTTGATGTGAGTCTCACATGTTTGTACCTTGGCTTTATCCATAGAGAGCATAGTTTCTAGGAGCAGAGTCTCAGGTCAAATAAGGCACAGACATCACCCCATAGTAACAAGTTGCAAAGATTGCACGCACTAAAGTTATTGATTTCTCTTGTTTCAATGGACAAGTTGAACAAGACTGACTATATGCATGCCGATGCTCATCTTGTATAGACCGGGTTCCTTGAATGGAGACCTAAATAATAAGGCCTTTCTTACGCTTTCACTCAAATTGAACTCTACAGAACTTATAAGTATGCCCAATTCATTTTCATATTAAGATTGCATATTCAGATGACAAATGACAATGGACAAGTGTGAAATAACGTAAATATGCAATATAATATATTATCGATCTCCTTAGTTCCATGTCAATTATCCTTAAGAGACTATCTCTAGTTGTAGAGAAATTCGATTTTTTTTATTTCAACCCGCAGCCATTTTCCTCCTTCCTAAGTACACCATTTGTTGATATAGAATCCATCTCCTCCATGAGAGACGAGATCGGGGAGGTTACACTACCGCATAGGTGTTTTCACTATAAGGTGAGGTTAGTTAGGCCGACAGTGAATAAGCCATATCCCCTTGGCTTAGGAGGAGTGTGGATGCATCTCTAACCTTTTGTGATAGGAAGGAAGAAAGAGCTACCCGCATATCTAATATATACTTTAACTTGTCCATTTTGAGGTGATAACACCATTCCCCTAAGTACACCTATACTCTAATAGAAAATTCTCCCTAGCTCTGCCCTAGTGGTTAGTGGGATAGCCTACCCCATGGAAAGTTCCCCCATGAAGATGGAGTTATACCGCTGATGAGGTTCCACAACCGATAGGCGGGGTAGGGCACGACAGACCAGACATGTATACTAGACTTATGGGGAGGAAATAAGCCATGGGGAATAATCCTCAATAATCGAATAATTCAATGGGAATTATCCAATGCAATCCAATCCATATGGTATGGGGTTTACTGCTTCTGCTTCTATAGTGGATCTGATGGGTAATCAACAAGGGGAACATAGCCGAGATGGAAGGTCCATTTGAGGTGATCCTTATATTAACACTATTCACTAAGTATATCAAAAATTTGTCCATGCACTACTTATAGTGAAATAATTATGGGAGGTTAGGGTTCAATTTGTCCATAGCCAATTATCATCCAGTCACATCGTTGTCCATAGGGTCCTTAGCATTCCATTTTTGGAAGTTTCTATATAATAGGTATGCCCTTGCACTCTTTACCACTTCCATAGATGAGAGGAAGGAAGGAGAAATCAATTCCCCTAGTCAAATATAGTACCTAGTTCAATCTCTAATCTATACATCACACATTGATATGAGCTCACATGGAGATGACCCAGGAAGTGACTTTCCCAAGGTACAGGGGAAGGGTTTAACTATTCTGTTGTTGATGAGGTTCCACTACTGATAAGGAGAGGTTCACACTACAGGTGACCACCATGAGGTTCCAAAACCAATATGTAGAGGGGGTAGGGTAGGGGACTAACGAGGTTAAAACCAATATGATGGCATGAGTAGGTTCCACTACCAATATGATAAGTTATAAGGCACCACCATGATGATGAGGTTCCACAACCAACTGATAAAGATTAGATTGGAAATGGGACTAATCCAATACAATCCAATCAATGGGGTTTACTATCCCTATAGTGATTCAATGGGGCATGTGAAAAGAAACCCAGACCCTATACATGTAGACCAAACCAGACTTTTATAGCTGTTCAGGTTACCATATGCCCAGGTCAAACCTACTACCATGGGTAGGATATATCTATTCCCTACCATCCAAGAGCCAGGGGTGAAGCGAGCTTGTGCCCCCGTTTACCATTTCCTAAGGGTAGTAGTAATAACCACATGACATGTTAGCCAAGCTCCCCTTCCTTAGTTCAAATTCTGCCACTATAGTAGGTAAGTCAAAAGCCCATGTAGCAATAGTAGAGTTGCTAGTGTAGTGGTGTCCATATGGGCCAGTAAAAAATCAAATCAGTACTAAATCAAATCATGGAGCTACACTCTCTATGTTGCACTATGTAGTATGGCCTAAATACAGGTGGTGGTATATTGTGTCTCTGTCCTAGAGCTCAAATCTGCCATTCCATAAAGAAACAATAGAATCCATCAAATGAAGGCTAGCCAAGATACCTAGCCGAGAGACCTAACAAGGATACCTAGCCATAACATCCATATATAAGTCTCTAATTTATGGGTTCGATGAATCCCACCAAATCTCCTGAAGTTTCCCTACCTATATGGGGGCAGGATGTTGTCGATTGAGGCTCAACCAAACTCACATATCTACTTTCACTTTTCTATTGTGAGGTTTTAGCATGAACTACAACAACTTAAGGCATGGGACTAAATAGAGAACTTACACATAGTCTAGTTCTTTCTTCAGTTGATCAGCTCGACATCCCAACTTGGTTGGTTACTCGGGGATATCAGTTATTTATATAGAAAACAGACTCATTTACTATTCGTTGAAAGAATGGAGATTGGATTTTACACTTGGCTTGCTGACTCGGCTTGGATTCCGGGATACTTGTTGACTGGACTGCAATTCCGAGCTATATATTCAGTGCCTAGAAAATATAAAAGATATGGTCCCCCTGTTGATATAGTTGACAGACTACTCCCCTTAGTCACTAGTACATGCCACTAGTCGAGCGATCTAGGTAGGTGCTGAACTAGATGCCATATTCCATGCCAAGTGTCCAATGCCAGAAGAGACACTAGCCTGTAGTGTCCACATGCACTAAGAACCTATCATACTTGTTTTATATCTATACTAATCTCTATAATCTTTATACTAATATCTTTAGATAATATACTTCTAAGTTATATTCATTCATGATGTTCTAATAATATAATTACACTTACCAGTCCTTTTAGGTTGCTCACCATATTGGATAGGCCAGTGGGAATGGAGCAGTCCCCAGTGGGATATGCACCAATTATTCTAAAAACTTCTACATGCATGACAAGGTGCCAATTGTGACTGACAAGGAGATATAATATCATAGAGAAAGATAGTAATAAAGTTAGCTTTAGTTCTGCAATTTACTGGAGTGAAATCCCTAGGTCTTATTTTCAGGCTACTTTTTCCAGCCATAGATACTTCTTCCCTAGTAACTAGCTCTAGAGACATGTCTTCGTCTGTATAGAAAGTCGGGCGCTTTCCCCTTAGTCTTAAGCTTATGTAGAGTTCCCTATTAACTGGGCGACCTAGCTTCAATTTATGTCTATTTCCTTTTTCACTAATCTAATAAAGAATAGGGTTCAATTATAGATGTAATTACTCCCATTATTCCATATTTTCACAACAATAGAGATAGAATAGCTTTGGTTGGACAAGATGAAAAAACCTTCTTCTGATACTGGCATATCTACGTTGACCTTTTCCCAAGACTAAGCCAAAGACTAAATGGTTTCTCAAAAGTTTCTTGCCATGGAGTAGCTTCAGGCAATCTCTAGGGCTCTCTATATAGGCCTGTCTCTGTGGTTATGGATGTAAAGTTCGATGTCGATGATGTTGATTGGCCTTTTTAGCAATGGAAATGGCAGAATTGGCAAGATCCCCCCTATTAATCCATTAGACCAGACCTAAGGGAGAAGGGACTATACTATTAAGGTTCTCACATGCCCATAATGAGGTGAGTGAGTGTGAAGTTAGTCAGTACTGTACCCTTTTTGATAGGTGACCTATGATTGCTAGGTGATGATTTAATAAATCCAGGAAAGGCAAACACCTACATACCAAGTAAAGTAAGGACTCTGCTGGGGCTTGGCCAAACTCGCATCTATATGTATTTTCCATTACGATGGTATGTGAAATCCACATCTCTAAGAAATATCTATATCTAAGTAACCACTTGTTTGGTTGGGACATATTTCACATCCAATAGGCTATATTCCTTCTAAACTAAATATATACCACCAGCCTAGGCAACACAACTAAGTGTTGGAGAAGTTCCAATGGTATCCAAAATGCCAAATATTAAAGTCAGGAGTGGAGCCCGTGAATTTTGACGACAACTTATGAGAGGTTGCTAGCTATCTCAGATAGGCCCCGGGAGTCTATGCCCCCTAGTGGTTAGGTTGTATAGATAGAATCATCATATAGTTGCTCTAGTGAATAAGTTCTTATTGTTGGTCTCCTCCTATCCTTTTGAAATAAAGACATGTTTCTTATAATGGCAAGGACATCTACATGCGAGAGAGGCTTACTCAGAATAAGAGTCTGGTGTTGAATTCCCATCTTGTTCACATAACTCACATAATTGGTAATGCACGGACTACCCAACCCACCTCTTATATTTACTTGAAACTCCCTCTCCCTTTGGTTGAGTAGCTTAACGCTCCTCAACAAACAGAGTGATGCCAACCCATTCATGAAGCCAAGAATACTCTCAGTATGGGTAGGCAATAAGATATGATATTTACCTTTACTATTACCAACTCCCCCGAATTACCCACCTGAAGAACTAGACCTGCCTTCTACCTATACCACTTGACTCAGGCAAGAATTGTTTCTACTGGGCTAGACTTCTCTTCTCGGGATGAGATTCACCCAACCTACATCCAATATTACATACAACACTAGGATATGAATAACCTTTTAACCCAACTTATCTTATGAATTCTTCTGGGTAACACTACCCAACTTCTGGGCATATTACTTTGATTTAAGAGGAGCCTTGCTAATAGGACGATTCAGGATTACCTACTGCTTCAGACAGACAAAGAGCCTTTACCTTTTAGGACTTTCCACCCACCTACATAGTTAACCACCTTAAGACCTGGACCTGTTATATATACCTATACCACTTGAATGAATTGCTTAGGAGTCACTAACTGCTAGAGACTTTTTATAAGCACCAGATGTATGGAAGATTCTACCTTAAATGCTTTCGATCATTGATTTCGCTTACTAAAATTGTGCATTTTCATCCCGGATGGAAGGATTATGTATCCGACCCCCCACAACCTATGGTTTTACATAGGAAAAAGTGCATCTGATAAGGTTTATTCACTTGCTGGACAGACAATATGAACCGACATAACTTCTGATATATATTTCTTTAGGTCATTTCCTGGCTAGGAGTTTGATTATTACTGCTAGATCGATTGAACCTGGGTCAATTGGACCTACAACAACAGTTGTGGAATCGTTGTTAGAATTGACAGATTTAGGAACTCAAGCCAGAACTGATGAGACACGGCTGGTTGGTTGAGTAGCCAAGGACTTGTAGTAGCATGCTCCTGCGATATGATGGGATATTAGCTTATAGGGTTTACCTTTAGCAGAGAGATCTTGTGTGGAACTCCCCCAGATAGATTATAAACAACCAAAACTTATGAGACATGGACATGGCTAGATGGATGGTAGAGTTGCTGAGGACTCATAGTATAGTTGCATGCTCCCGCTGGGATGGATGGATGATGGAATGGATGGAGATTCAAGTATCCAAGGGAGGAATTGTCCATGCTACTGCGGGATAGTTCAGTAGTCGAGAGGTTGGGTTGAATTTTAGCAGAGATCGTGGGAACTGCCTAGATTTAGTCAATAAAGCCATCACTTTAGAAACATGGTTGGATACCTTATTTCGTAGCTAGCTTCTCTTGCTCCCCATATTACTATCTTTCTTCGTTAAAACAACCAACTACCGTAGCATTGTGACTACCCTGTCTGTTTTGTTGATCTAGGAATATTTTATTAGTACATATATAATAATTACTTTATGACACTTCTTATGATCTTTTGTTTTATAACCACTCCATGCCTCATTGCTTAGATGGAGCACCTTGTTCAGCAGGAAGACAGAAAGAAAGTTTAACAGCTACCATCAGATCGTGGGAACAACCATGTCCTCTTTGTTCAATAAAGCCAGACATTCTTGGAAGGAAGGAAGGAACGTTAGACCTTAAATGCTCTAATTAATCGACTTGTCTAAAGAAAACATGCAAGTTTTAGAACCCATGGATGGATTATGCCAATGACCCATTGAAACGACAGGTTTAATATAAGAAAAAACACATTTGATAAGCTTTTCATCGCTTCGCCCCTTGACTTGAGGATTCAGATGCCACCCACATGCACATAGTGTTGGAAATTTGGAAATGAATCGAGCTAGTTCCCTATTTACAAAATCAAGTTCTTGAACCTAGATAGATGGAGGCATACCTGTATGAACTCGACCAAACCACTCCGCGCCTTCATCAAATACATGGTTGGGAGTGCTTTTGAATGCTTTTCCCCTTAGCTTTAAGATTATAGAGCTTAGGCCCAACCAAGCTGGAGGGAAAATGAAAAAGAAATCGAGTTGGCTATTTCAAAATGCAAATTATAAACCCCAATGGATGAATCAAAATACCCCCTTAATAATCCTTTGTGGTCATAGCCGCCCTCCCCATTGTTGGTTAAATAAACAACAACTATTCTGGGATTCTTTCCAAAATATGAAATGGGATGTTGATCCCATCTGGGAGAGGGGGCACACCATCATTCTCAAACCTGAACGAGTGGCAGCCACAATATTCTCTTGAGCTCTCGAGGCTCACTTGTTTTGGCTAAGAGCTTGGGAAGAGGGGGAGGGCAGTTGATATAGGCAAATACTGGCTACTTTGGATTATGGTAGCCCCAACTAGATCCCAAAACTTGCCACGGAGGAAGATGTCTTTTGTAAGAGGTCACTTGGGCCTCGCCACCCCTTCTCCTCCTACTGGAAAAGGCTCAAAAAACCCTGGGGATACACCCCGGTTAATGCACTGGGGTCTCAGCATAAACCCGATCTCAGCAGAAACCTGATTTGGAAAAAATGGAGAAGTATTCTCCTAAGAAAGAAACAATGAGAAAAGGTCGGAGGGGGAAGGTTCAAGGCAGGAGAAAAATTGATTGGAGTAAGGTTCCATATGAGTGGGACTCGATAGCAAAGAAACGTCGATATTTCCCTTCGAAGAAGAAATAGGAGGGGGTGCCACACAACCCTACCCTTTTGGTATGCGGGAAATGGGTCGGTGCAGTGAACTGCAAACCCAACCCATTAGAGATGGAGAAGTGAAATATGACCTTTAATTCATAAAAGGTCGAAGCGGAATCTGCATGGATTGAACAAAATTCCTGAAAGTGGGCACCTGATGCCAGCCAATTGGGTAGGAGCACTTCTAATGACTCGGACCTCTTATATTTCTCATTTCCTTTCATACCGTTTCCTATCAAAACAACTTACTTAGAACACCACCATGGAGTGGTAAAAGATTTCTCTAGCCAAATTCCATCCAAAAGTGATTTTTTCACTTACAAGTTGTGGGGTTAGCCATCTTTTACATATTCTCATGAGACCACAAATGGACGGATCTGTACCTTTCTTTCTTGTTCTTATGCATTCCTAGTAGAGAGAAACAATGGTGCACAGACTGTACCTGAGCTTCAGAGAAAGGATTGACACTGATGGAGACATCCATAGATATGAAATCTATGTTGTGAATGGTGGTGAAATGGCCCCTTTCAAATTCACCCATAAATCTGAGTCCCTAGAGAAAAAGTCTGGGTTGCTTTTTCTATTTCAGTTTGAATCTGGACGTCTTTGTTGTGTGGTTTTCACGCTTAAGATTAAAAGAGAAAAAACATTTTGTTGTCTATATACGTAATGACACTAGATTCATGATTTGATGTGACGTGATACATCTGTGTCACTTAACGTAGAAGTTGGGGTTGGGTAAGAGCTTCATGCTCCTTTCCCTCCTTTTCTCGAGCAAGGAATAACCTTGTCAAAGTCGGAAATTCAAGAGTAATAAGGTGGCATCTCCTATCCAACCATCCCAACCTACTCTATATCGGGGAAATAAGAATCTTTCTTGCATATTTCGCTGGTATAAGGCAACTAATATTGAATTACTATTACTTTATTTCGACAAGATTTAGGTCAGAAATACTCGTATACTTCAAGTTTGAATCTCACCATGCTTGGGAAGGAAAGGACATGCATAAACACCCTCATTCTTTGAGAGGAAAGATAGACACCTACTTTGAAAGTTTGAATCTAGCCAGACAATTTCAGAGAAAGCACACATACCCTTGCTGTGGGAGGCACGAGTCGAGGTTGAATCTGGATAGATATATCCTTTACCCTTTTTCCAAGATCCAAGAACATGATGTAACCTTCAGCCTTACCTTTTTCCAGAACCCTTTCTCCAAGGAAGGGGGCCCTGTAACCTGTAACCTCTCACCTTAGTCATTCAACCTATAGCCTATAACTGAGAGCCATGAACCAAAATCCTATCACCTCTCACACTTCAACAAAAGACATTTAGCCACATGTTGTTTTCATACATGATATTGGTTTAGTTCCCTAGTTTCCACCAGACTAGATAAGAGAAGTCCCCCATTTTCTTGTCACACCAACAGTTCACCAATAGACCCATGTTCCCAATAACGCAGTTAAGTCCACAATAAATTGAAAGTGCACCAGTTCCTTGCTCATTTCTCTCTTGCTTACGAACTTACGCCAACAAGACCTAGGGAGGTAGGTTATAACTGATAGGCCACAGGAGAACCGCTTATCTCTTTCCTCTTTCTAGGAGAATAATCACCCCCAGCTAGGACAATAAATGAACGAACAATGGGACAATCCAATCCGGTCCAGATGGATAGAAGGTTGGCGGTCTTTGCGGGCTTTACAAAAATAGAACCCGACGAAGAAGCTGGGCCAAACCAAGATATGGTAAAAAAAATCCGAGCTTGGAGAAAGAAAGATAGCTAGGGAGCTGGTCAGACTCGAGGCTGGCTGGAACCCATCATACCCACTGTGGCCAACATTGCATAGGTTTGGAAACACTTGTGAGTCTAGAAAAATAAGTTCACCCATAATCCAAAGCACACTCCCCCATTGATACACAAAATGAGATATATTTAGTTCCCCATGTTGTCACCAAACGAGACACGATGTGAACCTCAAACCCACTATTTCATCTGATGTAGTTCACCTGAGATTCACAGTTTAACCTCCAGTTATTGAATCGCCCAGTGGAACTTGATAGTTATAAAGCCCCAGTTAGTTCCCAAATGGAATCAGTTATATAATCAACCTATTCACTATTGCTCGAAGTTACACCATCAATCAACTAAGTTTCCTACTGCTAAGAGTATATACCTATTATTTCTTCGCCCATAACAAGTTCACTCTTTTCTTTTATACTTGTCTAGTTGGCTTTTGGAAGAGGACTTGACTTGGCTACTTCACTTGGCCCAGACTATGACTGCTCATTGGGCCTATATTATTCAACTGCGCTAATCAGCCTAGCTAATTGCCTAGCTATCGGGCTTGGCTTGAGACTCCACGCCTAGAAAAGAGAAGCTACAGTAAGTGCTAGAATTATTGTCAGTCTGTTTATACTCCATGTTATACTCTATTAGTCGATCAGTCAGATTTTTCGGTAGGGAGGGAGTCAAATCCGATAGGAGAGGAAATGTTGATTGAAAATAAATAGCGAGCCAATAGTAGCCGCCATGGAATTGGCAAGGGCAGAGAACAATACCACCCTGGAAGGAACAGTTTGCATTACCTAGCCCACATTCAGGTTTGTATTCACTCTTACCCCATTTATTTTAAAGGGATTGGTACCGCTTACCAACATGAGTATTATAAAAGATCGCTATAGGTCATGGATACACCCCACATTCCACGGCATACCCGGATCGAAAAGAAAAGGTAACAAGTTTGATTACAACAGATTTCATAAACATCATCATTCTTGGACCGAAGGCTCTCTCCTAAGGTACGAGGGGGAGGAGCGAGGTATGAACTGCTCGACTGTATGGGAGAGGGTTTTTGTATTCAAAAATGCTAGGGGAGTTTGATAATTATCGGGCCATCCAACCAGATTTGATTCTCAATGAACTATACCCTTCCAAATAGTTTCCCTTTAATTCCAAGTTCAATTCAATAGTTGATTTCGATGCTAAATAGAAGGAGGCCTAGGGAGGTAGGTTAGAATCGATAGGTTGCTAGTCCGTAGTCCCACTGTTGATCAATTGTCAATTGGTTGATGAACCGGGGATTGTTTCTCACGTGATAGGTGTATATTTATAGAGGATCTTGGGGGAGGTCACCAGACAAGAGAGATATTATGTTTTGTTCCCATTCATCCCAGTAGAGCTTACCCGCTTGGGGAGGCAAGGTAATAGATGACAAAAAGATTTGTTGAGCCCATTTGTATAATAACATATAATAAGAAATCAAAAATTTGGTTGAGTTAGGTCACCGACCGAACCAACAATCAAACCTGGCATGATTTGTGACCAATGAACAGATCATAGCTTGTCACTGATTAACAGTAACATCTTAAACCAGACATTCTCATACTCAACCATCACCTCTCTCTCCATCCCTTTCCTTCTTAACTCACCTTGCCTTCCTACCCTCTGGCCGAACCTAGACATAATACTTAGTCATACCTCCTTGGCACCCTCCTTACACTATTCCTTGGAACCCTCTGCCCCTTACCTAATAAGCCTTGGGCGAGACTATGTTAACCTCCCTACAAACTTTGGTGGGACTATCCTTGGGAACCTATGCATATGACCTCCTCCTTGGTGGCACCTGAAATTGTGCTTTACTTGGTAAACTCATCCTATGAACTCAATTATCAATAATCATACCTACCCTTTACCACCCCTTACCTTATGATTAACCTTTCCTTCATGCAAAAGTTGTTATGTCGCTGATGTGAACGAGTGAGTGGTGCTTAAACGTGGGGGGTAATTAACCTACCAATACTCTAGGACATTATGTATTGTTTACTCTGAGCGACGAACCGGAGTGGAATAAAGAAGCCAAGTCATGTTAGTGAGGCGAGTCCACCGATTCCACGAACCAATGAGACTGATTGGATTCTTACACTTATGTTGGCTGGCCATAGAGGGCCAAAGAAGGGTACCAAACAAGTCGAAGGACTGTGAGGTAGTTTATTCTAGTTGGTGTATATGCACGTATATAATGCAATAAGGAAATAATCGTGTTAGTGAAAGGCTCCATCCTTACCACTTAAATCATCCTTTGGTAAATACATACCCTCTTACAGCTCCCCCTCCATTTGGATTTTCAACTCCGCCTTGGGAACACTTAATATCATGGGACCTTAAACTCATCCATACTAACTTGGTAGACCTCCTTTGGAACATATTCACACTCCTTGGGTAGGACTATGGAAGAAAAAACCTCATTACTACAGACTTTGGGTCTGGAAATAACCTTTGTAACCTATGTCTCTGACATCATCCCTTGGGGGGGACAACTAGCCCTTGGAAAATATTACCTACAACCTTTCCCGTACCTTGGGACTTGCCTTTGGAAATTAGACTTCGGAGCTGACCCAGGAAATGCCTTGGGACTCCCTTGGGAACTTACTAACAATCTGCCCCGTCTTGGGAACTTCTTTTTACCTTTTATTCAGCCGGAATATACTTTAGAACCTGTTGTGCATCTGACCTACTCCTTGGCAACCTATGGCACTATGCCTTTTGACCTTCCTCACTTGCTGTAAACTAATTCAACTCCCACACTAATAAGGTCCAACTTGTTTCTTTCATTGCTCTATTCCCGATGTCATTAACCTTTCATCTTTCTTTGTTAATGAATTTTTTAGTGTTAAGAGTGCCATTCTTCTCCTTGCACCTTTATTCCTGTACTATCTTCCGAACACATGGTCCTTTTAATGAGAATTGTGCATTCCTTCTAACCATGTGTGTGATAAACCTATGACCTTGGTTTTTTTAGGTGTGTTCATTCCTGTACAAAATGGACGTTTTGTCTTGATTGCCTCCCTACCTTCCCCCAAGCTAGAAACTGGAGAAAAATAATTATGCAAGGGCTAAATGTGTAGCTAAACTAATAGATGTTTTTTCAAACTTCCATTGCCCCCATGTTCTCACCAGATGAAAGAGATGGTCCCAAGGTGCTACCAAATGACGATAGAAGGAGGAATTAGCCCCATAAGAGATAGAGAAGTATCCTTACCATAGAGAGAATCCCTTACCCCCATCAATGGCTGAGATAGAAGGAACACATCACAATATACCTGAGAGAGTAAGGTCCCCCATCCATACCCCAAGAAGGAAGTGCAGTAAACAAAGGAAGGCTATGTGCATGGGATAGGGCTAAGAGACACCTTCACAACAAGAGGGATATAATAAAGCTAGCTCATTATATACGATTCACCCATTGAGGGTCATATGATATACCAATTCATACTAGATGCACATAAGTAACTAACATTTCCATACAGACAGTCATTGTCGGTCATAGCCTCAAGGCGGTCTTAGCCATAAAGAATATGCCATGCAGTAACCAGTCATAGCTTCAAGGCGGTCTTAGCCATAGTATCCATATCCCTCAAACTCTTCCTCGAACTCGACTCTAGATATCTACCCTCTACCCCACATAGAAGATCTATACCCTTTACCTCTAACTTGACCCTTGAACTACAACTCACTTACCGCTATGGAACACTGGAATGTTCCTACCTCAATGGTATGGAAGGAAAGGAATGAAACAATGTGTTTTATGTCTGATGGGAACTTGGTGGAACTTCTCCTTTATACCTCTAGTATGTGGGTACATCTCTTTTCTCATCTATTGGGAACATGTCTTAATCGATAAGCTCATATGTAAACAACATGGCTTAAACTCATTTCTTTGGTGGGGAACATGGGAAGCATAATAATTCCATTCAACGGTGGATTGGTTATAACCTTCTCTTTTCTCTTGGCTAGTTATGTGGGCCTTGTTGAATAAGGTCTCCTCTCGGCACGTTCGTTCAACAAGAATTCCTGCTTGCTACCTTTCTTTCCATTTATTCACCCACGTTTGGGGTATGGTACCCACAAATGGTTAATTCTATGCCATTGACCCTCCCCTCCCTCGTCCGAAGGTACTTGGATAAATTGTCTGGGGTATGGCCTTAACCTTCCTTTTGTTAGGATGTATGAACCCTGTTCGAACGCGTTTAAAAAACTTTCATTGTGATAAAGCCCCGAGGTTCGGTTCTAAAGAAGATCTCGATATTATGTTTATCAACTAGTAAGTGTAAGTTTCTCGGGCTTCTCCTAGAAGAAGAAGGTCTATTCCTATTGTTTTATCAATTCTGGTTCCTCCTCCTTCAAATCCACCCAATACGTGTAAGGAACCTGCCAAGGACACATAATCCCACCAAAAATGGAAGGCAGGTTAGAAGCAGAAAGCAAGAAACAATAAAAAAAGAAACAGTAACCCACATTCGAACATTTGATCAGTCCCGAATCCTACCATGATGTTCAATCTATATGAAACAATCCTCTTTCCCCAATCCAATCACCCAGGAAGGCCCATTACGCCTTTAGTACCCAATCCCACATTCCCGCATGAAGGAAGCCCCCATTCACACATTTCGTACGCATTACCCAATATGCCCAACATTACATTCAATACATATTCCTAGTCACCTGTCAACATTCTGCTTCCTGTATGCTTTATCCACCCACCCAAGATCCAGTCCGCATGCCAAATTCAATCTATATTCCCTCATTCACTTCAATCCCGAGTACGCTTTATGTACGCATTCCGTTCAATACCCAGCTGTATGTATGCTTTCTTTATGTGTCTATATGATTTCTGCTTTCCGTTCAATATAATTTATACATTCCCCAATACACATAGAGTACCGACAGTCAATCCTCATTCAGTTCGCTTTCCCTTCAAGATAATTAACGCATTTCCCATTACACTTTCAATCTTCCCCTTTCAACTTATCCCCTTGTGCTTAACGAGATGATACCAGGATTTTTCACAATGAATGAGGTGTTCCCAATGAGGTCAGAGAGATGAGGGTTACATGTTGGAGGTGAGTGTTAAGGTCCTAGCCTGCACATAGGTAGATCAATGTATTCGAATGTAATAAAGGTCAATATTAATAAGACCTTTAAATAAAATAGAATAAGGTGGATGTAAGAAGACCTAATAGAAGCTTCTGCTTCTAGAAGGATCTTCCTCTAGATGCTTCTCTTAATAGACATATTTAGTATAAATAAGGGTCGAGGGTATGAAAACCCTAGCTTGGAGATTATTGTAATAGAGCTCTGCTCGATTGGAGGTTGCCCCCTCGAAGAGGCCTGTGAACATTGCTTTCTGAATCAAAGTGCTCTTCTATTGCTATATCGTATATCATTTATGTGTATTGTGAAGATTATGCTGGATATTTTACTGTTATTCTGCCATTACTAGCATTTTATTTCTGTTCTGCATATTTTATATA
>JASDQU010437866.1:5320-15490 GCA_032191745.1 Picea mariana | reverse complement strand
ATACCTAGCCATAGCAGCCATATATAAGTCTCTAATTTATGGGTTCGATGAATCCCACCAACTCTCCTGAAGTTTCCCTACCTATATGGGGGCAGGATGTTGTCGATTGAGGCTCGACCAAACTCGCATATCTACTTTCACTTTTCCATTGTGAGGTTGTAGCATGAACTACAGCGGCTCAAGGCATGGGACTAAATAGAGAACTTACACACAGTCTAGTTCTTTCTTCAGCTGATCGGCTCGGCTACCCAACTTGGTTGGTTACTCGGGGATATCAATTATTTATATAGAAAACAAACTCATTTATTATTCGTTGAAAGAATGGAGATTGGCTTTTACACTTGGCTTGCTGACTCGGCTTGGATCCCAGGATACTCGTTGACTAGACTACAATTCTGAGCTAGATATTCAATGCCTAGAAAATATAGAAGATATGGTCCCCCTGCTGATATAGTTGACAGACTACGCCCCTTAGCCACTAGTACATGCCACTAGTCGAGCGATTCAGGTAGGTGTTGAACTAGATGCCATATTCCATGCCAAGTGTCCAATGCCAGAAGAGACACTAGCCTGTAGTGTCCACATGCACTAAGAACCTATCATACTTGTTTTATATCTATACTAATCTCTATAATCTTTATACTAATATCTTTAGAGAATATACTTTAAGTTATATTCATTCATGATGTTCTAATAATATTCTTACACTTACCAGTCCTTTTAGGCTACTCGCCATATTGGATAGGCCAATGGGAATGGAGTAGTCCCCAGTGTGACATGCACCAATTATTCTAACAACTTCTACATGCATGACAAGGTGCCAACTGTGACTGACAAGGAGATATAATATCATAGAGAAAGACAGTAAGAAAGTTAGCTTTAGTTCTACAATTTACTAGAGTGAAAACCCTAGGTCTGATTTTCGGGCTACTTTTGCCAGCCATAGATACTTCTTCCCCATTAACTAGCTCTAAAGACAAGCCTTTGTCTGTACAACAAGCCGGGCGCTTGCCCCTTAGTCTTAATCTTATGTAGGGTTCCCTATTAACTGGGCGTCCTAGCTTCAATCTATGTCCATTTCCTTTTTCCACTAATCTAATAAAGAATAGGGTTCAGTTATAGATGTAATTACTCCCATTATTCCATATTTTCACAACAATAGAGATAGAATAGCTTTGGTTGGACAAGATGAAAAAACCTTCTTCTGATACTGGCATATCTACGTTGACCTTTGCCAAAGATTAAATGGTTTCTCAAAAGGTTCTTGCCATGGAGCAGCTTCAGGCAGTCTCTAGGGCTTGAACTATAGGGATCTCTATATAGGCCTGTCTCTTTGGTTATGGATGTAAAGTTCGATGTCGATGATGTTGATTGGCCTTCTTAGCAATGGCAACGGTGGAATTGGAAAGATCCCCCTTGTTAATCCATTAGACCAGACCTAAGGGAGAAGGGACTATACTATTAAGGTTCCCATTGGCCTGGAATGAGGTGAGTGAGTGTGAAGTTAGTCAGTACTGTACCCTTTCTGATAGGTGACCTATGATTGCCAGGTGATGATTCAATAAATCCAGGAAAGACAAACACCTAAATACCAAGTAAAGTAAGGACTCCGCTGGGGCTCGACCAAACTCGCATCTATATGTCTTTGCCATTACGATGTTATGTGAAATCCACATCTCTAAGAAATATCTACATCTAAGTAACCACTTGTTTGGTTGGGACATATTTAACATCCAATAGGCTATATTCCTTCTAAACTAAATATATACCACCGGCCCAGGCAACACAACTAAGTGTTGGAGAAGTTCCAATGGTATCCAAAATGCCAATATTGAAGTCAGGAGCGGAGCCTGCGAATTCTGACGACAACTTATGAGAGGCTGCTAGCTATCTCGGATAGGCCCCAGGGAGTCTATGCCCCCCAATGGTTAGGTTGTATAGATAGACCCATCATAGAGCTTCTCTAGCGAATAAGTTCTTATTGTTGGTCTCCTCCTATCCTTTTGAAATAAGGACATGTTTCTTACAATGGAAAGGACGTATACATGTGAGAGAGGCTTACTCAAAATAAGAGTTTGGTGTTGAACTCCCATCCTGTTCACATAACTCACATAACTGGTAACGCACGGACTACCCAACCCACCTCTTATATTTACTTGAAACTCCCTCTCCCTTTGGTCGAGCGGCTTAACGCTCCTCAACAAACAGAATGCTACCAACCCATTCATGAAGCCAGGAATACTCTCAGTATGGGTAGGCAATAAGATAGGATATTGACCTTTACTGTTACCAACTCCCCCAAATTACCCACCTGAAGAACTAGACCTGCCTTCTACCTATACCACTTGACTCAGGCAAGAATTGTTGCTACTGCGCTAGACTTCTCTTCTCGAGATGAGATTCACCCAGCCTACATCCAGTATTACATACAACACTAGAATATGAATAACCTTTTAACCCCACTTATCTTATGAATTCTTCTGGGTAGCACTATCCAACTTCTGGGCATATTACTTTGATTTAAGAGGAGCCTTGCTAATACAACGTTTCAGGATTACCTACTGCTTCAGACAGATGAAGAGCCTTTACCTTTCAGGACTTGCCATCGACCTGCATAGTTAACCACCTCAAGACCTAGACCTGTTATATATACCTGTACCACTTGAATGAATCGCTTAGGAGTCACTGACTGCTAGAGACTTTTTATAAGCACCAGATGTATGGAAGGTTCTACCTTAAATGATTTCAATCATCGAATTCGCTTACTAAAACCGTGCATTTTCAACCCGAATGGAAGGATTATGTATCCGACCCCCCACAACCTATGGTTTTACATAGGAAAAAGCACATCTGATAAGGACCGGAGGCCTCTCCTGAGGTACGAGGGTGAGGTTTATTCACTTGCTGGACATACAATACGAACCGACATAGCTTCTGATATATATTGCTTTAGGTCATTTCCTGGCTAGGAGTTTGATTATTGTTGTTGGATCGATCGAACCTGGGTCAATTGGACCTACAACAACAGTTGTGGAATCGTTGTTAGAACTGACAGATTTAGGAACTCAAGCCAGAACTGATGAGACATGGCTGGTTGGTTGAGTATCCAAGGACTTGTAGTAGCATGCTCCTACGATATGATGGGCTATTAGCTTATAGGGTTTACCTTTAGCAGAGAGATTTTGTGTGGAACTCCCCCGGATAGATTATAAACAACCAGAACTTATGAGACATGGACATGGCTAGATGGATGGAAGAGTTGCCGAGGACTCATAGTATAGTTGCATGCTCCTGTGGGGATGGATGGATGATGGAATGGATGGAGAGTCGAGTAGCCGAGGGAGGACTTGTCCATGCTACTGCGGGATAGTTCAGTAGTCGAGAGGCTGGGTTGACTTTTACCAGAGATCATGGGAACTGCCTGGATTTAGTCAATAAAGCCATCACTTTAGAAACACGGTTGGATACCTTCTTCCGTAGCTAGCTTCTCTTGCTCCCCATATTACTACCTTTCTTCGTTACAACAACCAACTACCGTAGTGTTGTGACTACCCTGTCTGTTTTGTTGATCTAGGAATCTTTTATTAGTACGTATATAATAATTACTTTATGACACTTCTTATGAGCTTTCATTTTATAACCACTCCGTGCCTCATTACTTAGAGGGAGCACCTTGTTCAGCAGGAAGACAAAAAGAAAGTTTAACAACTACCACCAGATCGTGGGAACAACCCTGCCCTCTTTGATTCAATAAAGACAGACATTCTTGGAAGGAAGGAAGGAAAGTTAGAACTTAAATGCTCTAATTAATCGACTTGCCTAAATAAAACATGCAAGTTTTAGAACCCGTGGATGGATTATGCCAACGACCCATTGAAACGACGGGTTGAATATAAGAAAACACACATCTGATAAGATTTTCATCGCTTGGCCCCTTGACTTGAGGATTCAGACGCCGCCCACAGGCACATAGTGCTGGGAATTTGGAAATGAATTGAGCCAGTTCCCTATTTACAAAATAAAGTTCATGAACCCAGATAGATGGAGGCATACCTGTATGAACTCGACCAACCACTCCGCGCCTTCATCAAATACGCAGTTGGGAGCGCTTTTGAACGCTTCGCCCCTTGACTTGAATATTATAGTGCTCAGGCCCAACCAAGATGGAGGGACAATGGAAAAGAAATTGAGTTGGCTATTTCAAAATGTGAATTATAAACCCCAATGGATGAATCAAAATACCGCCGTAATAATCCTTTGTGGTCATATCCGCCCTCCCCGTTGTTGGTTAAATAAACAACAACTATTCTGGGATTCTTTCCAAAATATGAAATGGGATATTGATCCCGTCTGGGAGAGGGGGCACACCATCATGCTCAAACCTGAAAGGGTGGCAGCCACAATATTCTCTTGGGCTCTCGAGGCTCACCTGTTTCGGCGAAGAGCCTGGCAAGAGGAGGAGGGCAGTCGATATAGGCAAATACTGGCTACTTTGGATTATGGTAGCCCCAGCTGGATCCCAAAACTCGCCATGGAGGAAGATCTCTTTTGTAAGAGGTCACTCGGGCCTCACCACCCCTTCTCCTCCTGGCGAAAAAGGCTCGAAAAACCCTGGGGATACACCCCGGTTAATGAACTGGGGTCTTAGCAAAAACCCGATCTGGCAAAAATGGAGAAGTCTTCTCCTAAGAAAGAAATGACGAGCAAAGGTCAGAGGGGGAAGGGTCAAGCCAGGAGCAAAATTGATTGGAGTAAGGTTCCATATGAGTGGGACCCGGTAGCGAAGAAACGTCGATATTTCCCTCCGAAAAATAAATAGGAGGGGGCGCCACACAACCCCGCCATTTTGGTATGCGGGAAATGGGTCGGTGCAGTGAACTGCAAACCCACCCCTTAGAGACGGAGAAGTGAAATATAACCTTTAATTCATAAAAGGTCGAAGCGGAATCCGCATGGATTGAACAAAATTACCGAAAGTGGGCACCTGATGCCAGCCAATTGGGTAGGAGCAATTCTAATGATTTGGACCTCTTGTATTTCTCATTTCCTTTCGTACCGTTTCCTATCAAAACAACTTACTTAGAACACCACCATGGAGTGGCAAAGCATTGCTCTAGCCGGATTCCTTCCAAAAGTGATTTTTTCACTTACAAGTTGTGGGGTTAGCCATCTTTTACATAGTCTCATGAGACCACAAATGGACGGATCTGTACCTTTCTTTCTCGTTCTTATGCATTCTTGGTAGAGAGAAACAACGGTGCACAGAGCGTACTCGAGCTTCGGAGAAAGGATAGACACTGATGGAGACATCCATAGATATGAAATCTATGTTGTGAACGGTGGTGAAATGGTCCCTTTCAAATTCACCCATAAATCTGAGTCCCGAGAGAAAAAAGATGGGTTGCTTTCTCTGTTTCAGTTCGACGTCTCTGTTGTGTGGTTTTCACACTTAAGATTAAAAGAGAAACAACATTTTGTTGTCTATATACGTAATAACACTAGATTCGTGATTTGATGCGACGTGATACATCTGAGTCACTTAAAGTAGAAGTTGGGGTCGGGCAAGAGCTTCACGCTCCTTTCCCTCCTTTTCTCGAGCAAGGAATAACCTTGTCAAAGTGGGAAATTCAAGAGTAATAAGGTGGCATCTCCTATCCAACCATCCCAACCTACTCTAGATCGGGGAAATAAGAATCTTACTTGCATATTTCGCTCGTATAAGCCAACTAATATTGAATTACTATTACTCTGTTTCGACAAGATTTAGGTCAGAAATACTCGTATACTTCAAGTTTGAATCTCACTTGTTTGGGGACGAAAGGACAGGCATAACCACCCTCATTCTTTGAGAGGAGAGACAAACACCTACCCTGAAAGTTTAAATCTAGCCAGACAATTTCGGAGAAAGCACACATACCCTTGCTGTGGGAGGCATAAGGCGAGGTTGAATCCAGATAGATAGATCCTTTACCCTTTTTCCAAGAGCCAAGAACATGATGTAACCTTCAGCCATACCTTTTGCCAGAACCCTTTCTCCAAGGAAGGGGGCCCTGTAACCTGTAACCTCTCACCTCTCACCTTAGTCATTCAACCTATAGCCTGTAACTGGGAGCCATGAACCAGAATCCTATCACCTCTCACCCTTCAACAGAAGACATTTAGCCACATTTTGTTTTCATACGTGATATTGGTTTAGTTCCCTAGTTTCCACCAGACGAGATAAGAGAAGTCCCCCATGTTCCCGTCACACCCGTAATTCACCAATAGACCCATGTTCCCAATAGTGCAGTTAAGTCCACAGTCAACCAAAAGTCCACTAGTTCCCTGCTCGTTTCTCTCTTGCTTACGAACTTACGCCAACAAGACCTAGGGAGGTAGGTTATAACTGATAGGCCACAGGAGAACCACTTATCTCTTTCTACTTTCTAGGAGAATAATCACCCCCGGCTAGGACAATAAATGAATGAACAATGGGCTGGTCCAATCTAGTCCGGATGGATATAAGGTTGGCGGCCTTTGCGGGCTTTACAAAAAAAGAACCCGACGAAGAAGCTGGGCCAACCCAAGATATGGTCAAAGAACTCTGAGCTTGGAGAAAGAAATCTAGCTAGGGAGCTGGTCCAACCGAGGCTGGCTAGCACGCATCATACCCGTTGTGGCCAACATCGCACAGGTCTGGAAACACGTGTGAGTCTAGAAAAAGAATTTCACCTGTAATCCAAAGCACACTCCCCCATTGATAGAGGAAATGAGATAGATTGAGTTCCCCACGTTGTCATCAAACGACACACGATGTGAACCTAAAAGAAATTGTTTCACCTGATGTAGTTCACCTTACATTCACAATCTAACCTCCAGTTCTTGAATCGCCCAGTGGAACCTGATAGTTATAAAGCCCCAGTTAGTTCCCAAATGGAATCAGTTATATAATAACCCTATTCACTATTGCCCAAAGTTACACCATCAACCAACTAAGTTACCTACTGCTAAGAGTATATAGTTGTTCTTTCTTCACCCAGAACAAGTTTACTCTTTTCTTCTATACTTGTATAGTTGGCTTCTGGCAGAGGACTTGGCTTGGCTACTTCACTTGGCCCGGACTACGACTGTTCATTGGGCCTATATTATTCAATTGCGCTAATCAGTCTAGCTAATTGCCTAGCTATCGGGCTTGGCTTGATACTCCACGCCTGGAAAAGAGAAGCTATGGTAAGTGCTAGAACTCTTGTCAATCTGTTTATACTCCATGTTATACTCGATCAGTCGATCAGTCAGATTTTCCGGTAGGGAGGGAGTCAGATCCGATAGGAGAGGAAATGTTGATTGAAAATAAATAGCGAGCCAATAGCAGCCGCCATGGCGTTGGCAAGGGAAAAGAACAATAAGACCCTGGAAGGAATAGTCTGCATTCACGCTTACCCCATTTCTTTTAAAGGGATCGCTACCACTTGCCAACATGAGTATTATAAAAGATCGCTACATCTCATGGATACGCCCCACATTCCACAGCATACTCGGATCAGAAAGAAAAGGTCACAAGTTTGATTACAACAGATTTCATAAACATCATCATTCTTGGACTGAAGGCGCTCTCCTGAGGTATGAGGGGGAGGGGCGAGGTACAAGTCGCTCGACCATATGGGAGAGGGTTTTTGTATTCAAAAATGCTAGGGAAGTTTGAGAATTATCGGGCCATCCAACCAGATTTGATTCTCAATGAACTATACGCTTTCAGATAGTTTCCCTTTAATTCCAAGTTCAATTCAATAGTTTATTCTGACGCTAAATAGAAGGAGGCCTAGGGAGGTAGGTTAGAACCGATAGGCCGCTAGGCCACAGTCCCACTGTTGATCAATTGTCGATTGGTTGATGAACCGGGGATTGTTTCCCACATGCTAGGTGTATATTTATAGAGGATCTTGTGGGAGGTCACTAGACAAGAGAGATATTATGTTTTGTTCCCATTCAACCCAGTAGAGCCTACCCGCTCGGGGAGGCAAGGGAATTGATGAAAAAAAAAGTTGTTGAGCCCATTTATATAATAACATATAATAAGAAATCAAAAAGTTGGTTGAGTTAGGTCACCGACTGAATCAACAATCAAACCTGGCATGATTTGTGACCAATGAACGGATCACAGCTTGCCACTGATTACCAGTAACAACTTAAACCAGACATTCTCATACTCATTCATCACCTCTCTCTCCATCCCTTTCCTTCTTAACTCATTGTTATCGCACATTTTGTAGCTAGGTCAAATGGATAGAAGGTAGAGGCCAAACTGGCGTAACAGGAACCTACCCCACCCAATGTCACCACAATGGGGAGGTTCTTTCTATTCAAGGAGGTTAGCCCAGGGGAGACATCCCCGGTAACCTGGGGTTTTGAAGAGGCCAAAGCATAAAGTTCAAAGTAAAAGTTCCTCCTCACAGGTTACCACCAAGATTAGATATTCCGGCTAGTCAGCCAATAATGAAGTGTAGCCCCAAATGAGAACACCTGTCCAATACAAGACAATAGCAAAACAATATATGCAGGCTATAATTCAATGGGTTAGTACTTCATATAACTATCTGATGTCAATAGATTAGCAATTATAACAATATATATCAATGAGATCAATGTTTTTCAATATAGCAGTGGAAAAAAATCAATTCATCAATAAATATTGAGATGATGTAGCCAACAATGTATTTAATCAATCCCTTACTAAATAAATGCTTTAAAACACCATCTAATTTCTTATCAATAGAAAGTGTTGCGTCAAGATGGAATAACCAAGTGTGACGTCAGTCTGTTAGGGATAGTCAGTTAGTTAGGGTTTCAAATTTAAAAGTTTTAAAAGTTGTTTGAGCACTATCACTTCAACATTGGGGACCTGAGATCAGTGCCTAAGGGTAGATGGAGTCAATTTAAGAGAGGGCACAAAGGTTGAAGGGATAAAAGGATAAGGATGAGAGGGAAGGGTTCTAAGGTGATGCAATGGCAGGGCCCTAGAATCAAAACCCTAGGGGAAAGAGGCTCACTCCGGTGTTTCTTAAGCAAGGCCTCGTGCTCTTTCCTCCTTCCTTAGGTTAAACTTGGAAAAACGACTAGCATAAAAGATAAGTCAAGACAAGAGAGTGAGGTGAGCGAGAGTGTTGCAATGGCAAGGCCCTATCACCAAACCCTAGAAGCAGGATGGCCCTAGGTGTAGATATCCTAGGCCTGGGATGTCTCCTCCTTCTTGGCTCTTAAAAGGCACAGCTAGCACAAGGGAAGAAACAAAAGAGTGTAGCAATGGCTAGGCTCTTCCTTCCTTCTTCAATGGCTGAATATTTCTCTTTTAGGGGACATGAAACAAGGACCTACTTGTGTGCTTGTCACCTAGGGTTTTAAATCAACAAAGTTTATAAATAACTGCAAGAATATAAGCCTACAACCATTCAATTAAGAAGTTTTGTAGAAAAAACACTTACATATCATGAAGAAATAGCAATGCAAACCCTAGTTGTAAACCTTCCTTCAAGAGAAATGCCAAATATGCCAAGAAAATCCTTCCTTCAACAAGTGCGCCTCACTTAAAAGATGAAATACCCCAACTAGGGTGCAAAAATCAGATCTCACAAGAGAGTGAGTTGTGTGTTATGTCAAAATGAGGGAAAAACTCCTCAATATATACTGTATCTTGACCTCTAATTAAAATTAGGTCATTAAAAATAGCCGACAAGGCTACAAACCAAAATTATATTGTTTTTACATTAAATTGCCAAATCAAAGCCCTAACTGAGCATAAGCAAGACGTCAAGCCCCACTGAGGGAGACATTAGCCCATTTTAGGGCAAATGCAGCACAAAATGACAAAACGTTGGCCCTCTTTGGGCCTCCAAACCAATGTTGTATATGTCGTGTCGGGGAAAGTGTCAGTGAGGGTCCGGAAGAGATCATCTCGGCGACATCGGCGGAAAATGTCAGAATATGTCGGCAAGACCTCAAAAAAATACAAAAACAATCATTTTTTTTCAATTTTTTTAATTTTTTTAAACTTGTAAAGCAACAACAACATCAAATAAACACTTTTCTACATCAATATGAAAATACAACCAATAAATAAGATGCATAAGATGTCAAGTGGTCACATATCGTTACTAAACTGAAAATTCTGAAACATGTTCCTGATAGGATGATAGT